>JAJTUR010000065.1:0-287038 GCA_021399475.1 Hyaloscypha finlandica | reverse complement strand
AAGCGTATAGGAGACTAGGAGGCGAGGGTTCTATAGTAAGGGGTTTATAAGTAAGGGGTCTATAGCGAGGGGGATTACCTAGATTCTCGCTATGTCTTCGACGTTATCACGGTTCTCATAGGAGTCTATAGCCTCTTTCTTGAGTTAAAAGGTTACTTATTCCTTAAATCACTTCTAATTAAGTTTATCTAGATCTATTCTAAGAAGCCTATATCCTCCTCTAATTCACTAATAGTATTTCTCAGACTTCGAAGGAAAGAGTAACTAAAAAGGTTATAGTAGTCGCCTTAAGAATAGTTTTAAGTAATATTATTATTTGGGATTATTCCGCTTAATAAGCTTAGCTTAATAAGACTTTATAAGAGACTTCGATAGTTCTAGGTTCTTATAGTCTTAGGCTTAATAAGCTAGGCTCACTATTAGTTCTAGAGAAGGAGAGGATTATCTAGATTAGTATAGGATTCTGACGAGTTAGTATTATTAGAATTATCGTCTATACTTTAGTTAAGATTTAGTTCCTCTATAAGAGCGGGCTCGTAATTTTCTTATACCTTAGGCTTTAAAGGAGTATATAGGGTCTTGACTTTAACTTTACCTCGATAATTAATAACTAAATAAGAGAAGTCTCTATCCTTACAATATTTAAGAACCTTTATCTTAATATAATAAGAGTTAGGAGTAAGAGGTTTAGCTTTTGGATTTCGATGTACTTCCTTAGGAATCTTATATAGGAATAATTACTATAATAGTATTCCTTATCTTTAAAAACTCTCTCATAAGCTTCTATTATATAGCTAATAGTATTAGCTCGTGTCTCGGTAATATAGTATTAGACTTCTTCCTCTAATATTTCAAAGATTTTATCTCATTTAGCTAAGACACCTCGGTTAGTCTATAGTAAATGACCTAGTAAGGCTTCACTAATAGGGGTTAGTCTAGTGAGAGTAGACACTACTCTAAAAGATTTAATAGTATATATGATCTTCTTAGGGTCCTCCTAATAAGGAACTTCGGGTCTCTTAAGGTATATATATTAAAGGTAAAAGTTGTCCTAAGAAATACTATTTTCTAGAGTCATATAGTCCTCTAAAAGAGTAGTATAGTTAGCGGATATTATTTAGAAGTCTTCGTATAGACCTTTAGAATTGAGTTTAGGGGATATATAGTAGAAATAGATTAGAATACCCTATTAATAAGAATAATTTATCTTTCTTTCTAATTATAATCCTTCTATTTTCCGACTATAGCCTCGAGTTTCGCCTTTAATTTTATTCCTAAGCTAGAATTAAGATAAAAAAAGCGACTATTACGTTTAGTCTTAATATATAAGCTCTCTTAGTTAATAGTATTAGGGATAAACTTTAGTAAGTCTTCGGATTCGGAACTAGTAAGGCTAGATAATAAAATATAGTCGCAGATTTAGTTACTAATCTTAAGAAGAGTATTCGGTGAAATATTTCATAATATTAGGAATATCGATTTAGACTAGGGCTTCTTCTAAATAATAGACATCTGAGTCAAGTCCTTTATTATAGGTAACTTAGCGAGTATAGTCTAGATATATTACTAGACGAGTCTAATTATCTTCTCGAGCTATATAAATAAATAAGTAGAGACCTAGATCCGCTCTAACTAATTACTAAGTAATTATATAGATTATATCTAGAATTTGGAAGCCTATTATTAATATACCCTTTTCTCTCGAGTAATAAGTATATATACGGAATTCTCTATTAATATAGTAATAGAGTAATTTATATCCTTCTTCTATAATATTATTATCTAATAATTAACTCATATTAAAAGAACTCATATTAAAAGTACTAATAGCGAAAACTCTTACTCTAGCTAAGTTAGGGGCATTTAACTAAAACATAGCCCCGTAAATATTACTAATAGTATAGTTCGTTATATAGTCTATAATAGGCTTAAGACGATATCTTTAGGCTCCGAGACTAATTTACTTCTAAATAAAGACACTTTAAAGGGTTCTCTTAAAAAGTTTAAATCTACCCTTAATATAATAAGCTAGGATATTTCTATAGCGCTTATAAATATCCTTAAGATTTATTAAGATTTTCTTTTCTATTATTTTAGGTAGTATCTTTAATTCTAGGTACTCCGAATACTTTCGAATATAGAATAAATAAGCTAGTTTAGATAGTTTAATAAGGGTCTAGTAGAGCTTAAGTCACTCCTCTAAAGAGACAAGGATCTATAGAAGGTATTTATACTTAAGATATCTCTTCTAAGGTTTAGAGAGAATATACTTATAGCTTCTAGTATCGAGCTTTTAAGGTTCGGGTTAAGCGAAATTTTATTCCTGAGCTAAGCTTAAGAGACGATAATAGCTTAATCTCGTAATCTTCTCGATATCGAGTTATTTACTCTTAAGTTATAAAACTCTACCTCTAGAAGTTCGTGAGCTTCTCTAGACTCTTTAAGTCTATTAATTAATAGAGAGATTAATAAAAGACTTCTTAGTTTTCTCTTTATAGTCCTATAGTACTACTTTTTAAAGGCCTTAATGAAATCTTCGACTACTAGCTTAATCCTTCCTCGTCTTATAGAACTTAACTAGGGTTAGAAGTCGGGGCTCTTAGTAGAGGCGATAGAGGTCGTTATTAGGTAAGGGGTAGATAGTGTAATTAATTCTCTTATTAGCCTTAGCCTTTATAAGTTCTTTAGTATATGAATTCCCCTGAACTTCATTACTAGTATTATCTTGATTTTTATTTTCGGGGACTTCTTAAGGTTTATCGATTCTAGGAGATTCGGCTTATCTCCTTTATTATCCTAAGATATATTACTAGTATTACCTTAAAGAGTATTAATTATAATTTCTATAATATCTATATCTATTATCTCTTATATCTTAGTAATAAGAGTTTCCTAGGGATTAATAATATTCTTAGAATCCTTATTTTCGGTATTATTTTAAGTTTCGATTCTAGTATACTATTTTCTTCTTAAGCTAAGCTCATAGAGACTTTCTTCTTTGGTTTTAGTATAATATCGTCCTCTATAAATAAGGCCTTAAGCTTAGCTTAATATTCTAAGAGAGAGGGTTTAGCTTCCGAAACTACTAGTATTTCGAGGAATCTAATATTATCTAGAATTAAGCTAATTCTTCTATATTCGACTTTCTAGGGAACTTAATGTTTTCCATATCGAAGTTAAGCTAGTTCTTTAGCTTATCTTTATTTATTATTTCTATATAGGCTAATTTAATATTAATATATATTATACGGGATTCGCTTATTCTAGTATTAAAATTAGGTTTTCTTGAGTTTTTAGTCTTTAGGTTATAGTAATAGAAATAGTATTTAAGGATCTATTTATTAATAAGTTAGACTACTTATTCTAGAGTAAGTTTTTCGGCGATTATACTAAACTATATTAGATAACTCTTACCTTAAAGTATATAATAGTTATTCTTAGGACTTAAGTAATTCTCTAAAATCATATAACTATAAGGGTCTTCTCCCTAGACTTTCTTAATATAGCTTAATCCTTGAGAATACTTATCGTGGTCTATAATAATTACTTTAGCTATAACTAAGAGAGTACTATATTCTATATCGAATTTATCTAGGTTCTATTAACTAGTTTCTTCTTACTTTCCTTTCTACTATTTATACTATTTAGTTAACTTATTTCTTACTTTAGATATTATCCTATTTATACCACTATTAGCTAACTTAATTAGGCCTAATTATTCGTGTAGTAAAGCTGCTTTAATAGTGTCTTTTACTTCTTATAAGCCTATAATTAATCTCCTATTATAAAACATTGAAATTTCTATTTATAAGCTAAGTTTAATAAGCTTTAAGGGAGTTAATTTCTTGAGTTTCTTATTAAGGGGTCTCTTTATAATTACCCGAGATCCCTTACCTAAGGTTACTAATTTTCGAGATTTAGTATATAATACTATAGAAGGTATTAGAGAGCTATCCTAAGATAAGGTATTATTATTATCACAGCCTTATAAAGAGAGCTCACGAATAGAGCACTTGTAAGAAAGCTGTTTATTGAGAAAACTAAGCTAAGGAAGAAAGAGAGCTCGAGTAGAGGTCCCTTAAGTATTTATAGTCTCTCGCTTATAGCTTAGCTTAATTAGGCTTAGTGTTCTAAATTTCCTAGAGAGTAGATTCCCTTAGTAGTGCGGCCGCATCACGTGTAGGCACGTCAGGTGACTACAGATACCAGATACCCAGATACCTAGATACCTAGATACCTAGATACTAGGTATAGTATATCTGTAATATCACCCCTCTCCCCTTAAAAAAAGCTTATCCTTAAGCGGGTAAGTAGTATAGAATCGTTATCTAGATTATTATAGTCCTCTATTCCGTCCTCCTAGGCTTATACCTAGTCGGCTAGTCTCTTTAGTAGGCCTAGTTATTATTAATTAGCTAAGTAGTAGTCTCGTAGCTTATAGGGAGAGTATTTTAGGTTAGAGGCTAGATACTAGTTAAGGTCCTCGTTATATCTAACCTAGCTAACCCTATACTTAAGCTTACCCTACTCTACCTTTAAAGCTAGGACCTCTTATACTTCATACTCATAGTCCGTTGTGACTTGAATTAGTAGTAGTAGTTCATTCTTCTAGTCTAGTAACGGATTATCTATAGCCTTATATAGAGAGTCGGGTGAGAATATATTATAAATTTTAATACTCTCAGGTAATTTAACCTTATAGGAGTTACCGATTTAGTATAGAATTAGGTAAGGCCCGGCTATTTAATAGTCTAGTTTATAACTAGGGTATTATATCTTCTAATTCTTCGTCGATATATATACCTTATCTCTTACTATAAAGTCTACTAGTTAATACTTAGTATTAGTATACTTCTCTATCTTCTTTTATACTTATTCTATATTCTCCTTACTTCTCTTTATAGTATCCTCTATTTACCCGGTAATCTCTCGAGCTTTCGTAATACTTAGCTTATCTTAGGGCTCGGTCTTCGGAGTTAACTAGTTAAAGGAGGTTCGTGGGAGGCGGCTATTAATAAGCTCATATAAGGACATACTAATAGAGCTATATGGGAGGGTAAGTTATATATAATTGAGTATTAGTAGGTACTCGTCCTAATTATCTTAGTAGTACGCGATATATGGGCATAAGTATTAGTTAATATATTAGTTCATGATTTCTGTCTATCTATTAGTCTATAGGTAATATACTATCGATAACTTTAGCTTTATACCTAGAATCCTATTAAACTCCTTCTAAAATACTAATATAAATTACGGACTATAGTTAGAAATAATAGAGACTAGGGGGCTATAGTACTAGTAAGTAGTTCGGAGGTATATTCTCGCTATTTCTTCTACTATAGTTATCTTATAACAGGGTATAGAAACGGCCTATTTACTTAATCTATTAATTACTATATATATATTATTATAGCCGGATTTTAAGGGAGGTATCGACTTAAAGTCTATAACTACGTGCTACTATAAGTAGTCTAGAACTAGTAAAGAGTAAAGTAGTCCGGGGGTTCTATCTCTTAGTATATTCGCTTATCTATAAAGTTAGTAGTTATATATATATATATATTAGGTAATATCGCTTTATATATTTTTCTAATAGTACTATAGTTATAGTAGCTTATATGTCTTCTCTTTACTAGGGTATACTATAGAGACTTAATTATAAGCTTCGCGGATTAGGTCTATATATAACTAGTTACTAGGGACTACGAGTTATCCGCTATATAATAATAACCTGTCCTCTAATATAAAGTCATTATCGTCCCGCTTAGCTTACTTATAGAGGGCTTATAGAGAGGGGGCTTCGCGGTTATCTCATAGGATTCACTCGACTAGTTCACTAGTTTTATCGAGGTCGTTTATATTATTCTAGAGGGGGGAGAGGGAGTTAACTTCAATACTAAGGTCTTAGAGTACCTTCGGGTTAACTTAATCATAAGACAAAAAGGCTTTAGTATAGTATTCCTCCTTAACCCTATCCTATTACACTACCTCGTCGTCTCAACATATAAGGGCATTAGCTTTTATATTCTATTTACCGGATCTATATTATATAATAAAGTAGTACTCGGCTAAGGCTTTAGCTTATCTTACTTATTAGCTCGTGAGTTTCTTTATTAATATAAAGTACTCTAATATATAGTAGTTAGTATAGATCTAAATCCGGCGGGTAGTCCCTTAAAGTTCAGGGCACTACTAGTCTAAAGACTATATAATAGCGAGTATTTCTTTATTATATATCTTATAGTTATATTCCGTAGGTGTTATAGTCTTAGAGAAGAAGGCTATAGGGTACTAGTCGTCTTTATATTATTAAGAGAGAATACTAGTAATAATACCGTCTAATATATTAGTCTTAATTATAGACTATTACTCTAGATTATAGTAGTAAAGTAGGTCGGACAATGTCAGGTGAGCTTTAAGCTCTTCGAAAGTGTCCTAATAAGCCTTATTAAAGGAGAAAGGTATATCTATGCGAGTAAGGTTTATTAGAGGCTTAGTAATAATACTATAGTTATAAATAAACCTCCTATAGAAGTTATAGAACTCTAGGAAGCTTATATTCCTCTTATAGTCTTTAGAGCTTCCTAATTCTTCACGATAGCGACTTTCTCGGGGTTAACTTCAATACTATCTATTAAGATAATAAAGCTAAGGTATTTCATATATATAATATTAAACTTATACTTCTTAATATCTACTTATAAGCCTATGTCCTAGAGATACTAGAGGACTTTCTTTATATAGAGTTCGTGCTCTAGTTCGTCGTCTAAGTAAATAAGGATATTATCGAGATAAGCTATATAGAAGTCGTTAAGGTAGTTAAAGAGAACGTCGTTTATATAATACTAGTAGGTAGTTAGCCTATTAGTTAACCTAACGGGTAAGACTTTGTATTTATAGGCTCTATAGTATATATGAAACGTCATTAGCTCTTCCGCTTCGGGGTCTATACGGATCCGGTAGAAAGCTTATCGGATATCTAGCTTTATAAAGATCTTCGCCCGACTAACTCTAGCTAGGGTCTCGTTAATAAGTAGAAGAGGATACTAGTCCTTCCGGGTAATCTAGTTAAGCTTCTAGTAATCGATATAGAATTATAAGCTTCTATTAGCTTTTCTTATAAATAAGATAAGGGCTATGAATAGTGACTAGCTAGGAGTAATAAAGCTTTTATTAAGGTTTTCTAGGAAGTATTTCTTTATAGCCTCTAACTCCGCTATTATTATCTTATATAAAGGGCTATAACCTAGGTATTCCTCTACTTCCTTCTCTAATTATATCTTATAATTATATAATTAATAGAGAGGTAGGATATCAGAGGCTTCTTTAGAGAAGATGTCTACGAATTCGGTATATCGGTTAAGGATTATAGGTTCTTTGGTCTCAAGAGGGGGTTCTCTTTATTATTCTAGGAGACTATCGATTTCGTAGAGACTTATAGTAAAGGCTTCGTTCTTGGGTTATTATAGATTATAGTATATACCTATAGAGATAATCCCGGTGATCTTAATAGAGGGAGCCTCTACTAGCTTTCTCTCTATATATAGTCTCTTCTAGTAGGGTATATCTATAGGATAAATAATACTAGCTAGGGAGTCCTCTATTTAATAGTAGTTCTCTTAGGTATCCTACTTATAAGAGTATTTAATCTTTGGTTTCTAAGGGGTAAGAGCGGCTAGTATAAGCACTAGCCCTTTATCCGGGTCTAATTCTAAATTAGTAGAGTCCTCCTTAGAAGTAGTATATAGAGAGGAGTTAGTAGTAGAGTCGTCTTCTATATTATTATTCTCTATAGTAGCTTATTTCCTAGCTACTCGCTATTAGTCCTCTTTATCGAATACGTAGCTTCTAGCTTCGATTTTAGCTTAATAATCGGGGTAGGGAGTATGTTTTAGGGTAAGGAGTAGAGCTTCTCGAGATATAGGGATCTCTCGTATGACTAAGAGTAATAGGGGTAGGCTCTTAGGCTATATTAAATATCGGTTCTAGACGTCGAGAAGTAGGTTAAAGTATTCTAGCTATTTATAGCTAAGAATGAGATTATGGGATCCGAGTTCAAGGATTAATAAGGAGACATTATATTATCGTCTCTTATTAATAGTGAGATATATCCTTAGGAAGTGAGTAATACGGGTTCCTAGCTTACTATTATATCCCTTAATACTAATAGGCTTAGGTAGGTACTAGAACTTGAGGTTAAAGAAGGTAGTAATGTTTATAATAAGGAGAGTATTAATAAATACGAAACTATTTACTCCGGAGTTAGTGAGAGAGGAGACATTAACTAAATATCTATTATAAGATAAGCTATAGGGTATAGTTAAGTGTAGTCCTCCTATTAACTAGTCTAGGTTAATCTCTATGAGATTAACCCCAAGTTTACCTAAAAGGAGTCTTTTCCTAGGTATCCTCATTTCCTAATAGTTATCTATATTAGCCTCTATAAGTTCTCGTCTTCCTATAGTTCCTTAATATTAGTAATACGCTTTAGTACTAGGTAGTCGTATACTATATAACTAGTTTAAGAGTATTGAAGTAGGTTAAGGCTAAGGCGAGGGTGCCCTCTCTCTTAATAGCTAGCTCACTAATAGTTAGGGATACTCGGGCTAGTATAAAGGTATAGGGAGTCGCTATATAGAGTTTAGGGGTAGAGGATATAGAGGTTAAGGCTTATAGGGTATCCGTAGCTCGAGCCTTAATATACTCTTAGAGGATCTTATAAGCTTATAATACCTTTAGCTCGGAATTAATAGATGAAGTAATATAGTATAGGTCCTAGAGGGTATAAATAGAGTAACGCTAGCTCACGAGTTATATTTAGAGAAGAAGTATTAACTTATTATATAGATTATTAAGGTAGTCTTACGGGTAGATCTAAGCTTTATTAGCTAAGTAGATAAACTTAGTCTTAAACTCATGAAAGTCTAAACTTCCTTTACTTATAAGTACTTATATTCGTGTCTAGCCTTATATATATAGTATAGGTTAACGAAATATTTACTAAGGTAATTAATTATCTCCTTAGTTATCTTAAAGGGATTAGTAGTATTAGGCTTATATCGAGTAAATAGGTATTATTAGGTATTACTTTAGTATAGTTAAAGACGTAGTATATACGGGCGTCCTTATTAGTATAGTAGTTAGTATTAACTTTGAATTTACCTATAATCTGAATTTACTAATAATTATAGGTTAGGTCTTTATTATCGCTGAGCTTTATAGGATCCGGAACCTTTACAGAGCGGTACTAGCTATACTTAGGGATGTCTCTAGCTAGACGTACTCGTTTAATAGAAGGGATAAGGGAGTTAGGTACCGTATTATAGTACTTAGATTAGGTATATATATACCCGGAATATAGCCTCTACTAATAGAACGTCCTTAGGGGGCCTTATCTTTATCGAGTAAGCGAGCTAGATTAATAGCTAAGCTATTTATAGTCGCGCGGTTAGCCTTGGCGTTTATCTAGAACTTAATTTGGGCTTATTATAATATAAGTATATTAGTATAGATATCGGATAGGGTAGGAGATCCTCTCGGGGTAAATAGTCCTACTCTAGAGGTATTCTCAGAACTAGATATAAGAGGAGGAATTATAGGATATAGGTAGAGGCCCTTAGAGGGGCTATCGGTGCGGGAGGTTATATTAAAGGTATTATAGGTATATGGATTAATTAGGTAGAGTCATTCTTTAAAAGTAAATAATTGTCTTAGGGGGGGGGGTATTCTAGAGCCTTCTTAGGTAGAAAGAAAGAGCTTAGTTTAATATTATAGCCCTATAAAGGGAGCTCATAAATAGAGCACTTATAGGAAAGCTATTTATTGAGAAAACTAAGCTAAGGAGGAAAGAGAGCTCGAGTAGAGGTCTCTTAAGTATTTATAGTCTCTCGCTTATAGCTTAGCCTAATTAGGCTTAGTGTCCTAAATTTCCTAGAGAGCAGATTCCCTTAGTAGTATAGCCGTATCACGTGCAGGCACGTTAGGTAACTATAGATACTAGATACCTAGATACCTAGATACTTAGATACTTAGATACTAGGTATAGTATATCTATAACAATTATTAGGTCTATTTTGGATTCGTACTCTACTCTAGGAGAGTTCTTCTAATACTATATCTAGTCTTCTTAAGCTAGACTTAGGAATAATTAGTATATTAAGTAAGTATAATTATTTATTATAACTATCTAGGGGTATTAAGGAATTTATTATAGGTTTTCTTCTAGTGAAATTCCTTCTTAAGCTAGGCTTAAGAAGAAATTTCCCGAAACTAGAACTTTTTAGTCTTTTTACTTTAAGGACTTTTAAGTAGAAAATAAGTAACTAAAGGATAATACTTCTAAGTTAATAGTTAATACTCCTAAGCTAAAAGCTGATTCCCTAAAGAAGAAAAAGAATGAAAAGTCTTCTATATTAAAGCTTAATTCGATAAATACCCTTAATTTACTAGTACTTACTTAAAATTACTTAATAATAATTATTTTACTATTAGTTATTACTTATATAAGTATTCTAGATAATATTATTAATACTAGTATTAATATAATTTAATTAAAAAATAAAGAGGATTAGCCGGAATATATAGAGAGCTAGGTTAAGTTAATAGAAGTAATATAATAATTTAATTATAAGTAGTTATTAGGAGAGGGCGAAATAGGGTAATTAATCGTGATTTTTTCCTTTTTTCCTTTATTCTTTATATAAAATTATACCCTAAATAAGGGTATTTAGAATTTTCCTATAAAGGGAGTAATATAATAGATAATACCTCTATATAATCTACTAGGGGCTAGGTATTAGGAACTAGGAGTAAAACGCGGGATTAAGCTAGGGATCTTAGTAATATACTATTAAAAGTTAAGGGACTCCTTCCTTCTTTGCCCCTTAGCTTAGTATTTTTAATATATAAGATTCTTTGAACCTTGAGCCTTCGACTATTACATTGATCTCGCCGTTACAATGGCTAGAGTATAGTCACGTGACCGTAGTCATCCGTAAGTCGCTATACTATACTATATGCTACTATAATATACTATACTAATACACGTTATAAGTTAGCTAACGTCGTAATTCGAATCGAGAATCTAGGGCAGGTTAATAAGGCGGAATAGGGAGTTTTCTATAAATTCCCTTAAAGTCACGGGATCTGGTTTAGTTATGAGCCCCCCTAGAGCCTAAGATTATTCCTATACTAAAGCAAGGACCCTAGCTAAGAAGTTAAGGGACCTAATAGAAATTAAAGCAGATACTAAATATAAGGCTCTTGTTGTAGTACTATTACTATGTGATCTCTGGATTTAGTCTAGTACGATTAGTTCGCTTAGTCAGGATCTGTGAACTATATACCTAGAGTTCTCGCGCTTTACTTGAGTTCTTTTCTAGCTAGCTTTAATTAACTCTATTTATAAGAAATGCAACTCCCTACTTTGCGATATTTACGTACATTAGCTCTTTTTTTGGTGGTTTTGGCTATCTAAGGGGGGGAAGGGGGGGGTCCTTTTTATAATTTGCCTTACGGTTGTGGTTAAAAAGTTATTCTGGGCGTAAAAGAGTGACCGTTTTGTCGTGTTTGGGTCGGACCGACTGTAGTGTCCCCGAGGTTTTAGCGCTTCTGCCTCACCTGCCTTCGCCCTTGAAGTAACATCTTTCGTGTTCGAGCATAACCTATCTCCAGATCCACTTCCCAGTTCTCAACTTCAAGTTCCTGTCTGCGATCAATTCCAGGTCAACACAGTCCCCGGTACTCATTCAAATGGCGCTTCAAGTCAAAGGAAAGACTGCGTTAGTCACAGGTGGTGGATCCGGCATCTGCCTGGAGTTCACAAAGCTGCTACTGTCAAAGGGCTGCAATGTTGTCGTTGCCGACCTCACCTTGCTCCCAGAAGCCGAAACTGTTGTGACTGGGAACCCTGGCTCAGAAGGGGCCACAGCGGCTTTCATCAGGACAGACGTCACCGATTGGAAGCAATTGAGGGCTGCATTTGAATTTGCTATTGAGAAGTTCAAAGGCTGGATATCGTGTGCCCAGGTGCGGGAGTGTTCGAGCCAGTAGGTTGCTCCTGCCCTGATAATTGATTGCCTCCGTTTATAAATATGATTAAGATTTGAGTCAACTTTGAATCCTAACTAACACCTAACAGGCGTGGTCGAACTTCTGGCACCTAGACGATGGCGTCGACAACGATTCGACGTCATCTTTCAAGACTTTCGACATCAACATCAACCACCCAGTTCGTGCCACTCAACTGGCTATCGACTCGTTCAAGCGCCAGAAGCTGGGCCATGGTGTAGTTGTAATTATCTCCTCCGCTGCTGCGCAAGCGGCCTTCCTGCCCACTCCTATGTATGTAGCCAGCAAGCACGCCATATCCGGCTTCACACGCGCACTCGCAGATCTCGAGCCCAAACTCAATATTCGCGTGAACGCCGTTGCTCCAGGACGTGTGAAGACGCCTCTGTGGGCGCAGGATAATTTGACTTGGATCGACGAAAATTTCGACCGGTGGGTGACAACAAAGCAGGTCGCGGATGTGATGCTTGATCTCATCACGAATGAGAAGAATGTAGGAGGCACTATTTTGGAAGTCGGAACTGGTTCTGTCAGAGCCGTGCAAAGGATAAATGACCCAGGTCCACAGGGCAAGGGCCTCACGTCAGAAGAAGCTGCAGACGCATGCACTAATGTCTATAACTTGATTGAAGAACATTATGGGAAGTCATGAGGCTAGATTGAACCCGAGTTATTTACATAGTAATAAAAAATAGAAGGAGAATTGACGGAATCTGATCAATATTTAGACCATGATTCTCGTTAGTTTTTTAACATATATACATGTGTTCAAAAACATCAGATTAAGCATAGGTGGTAGAAATGTACGAAACTCGTAATACCAGTGGTTTGTCGAAGGCCGTTGCGCAATTCTGAAGTTGATTATACTATTACTTGAAAGAATTCAAAGCTTGGAGACTATTGTTGTGTCGAATATCCTATAACGCTAGGAGCAATCTCACTAAAAGTCCTAACAGGAATTTAATCTGGATAAAAAGTTGGGGGAAAGAATGAGAAGCCCTGAAATTTGCTTGAGCTAGTACTCCTATAACCTTCACGCTTTTCATCTACTTCCACTAATACTCCTGCAACTCAAAGTCGTATTTACAAAATACCAGCTCATTCTAGAAGATGAAGTTCAAATTAAAATCTGAAATATATGATCAACTTTGAGGCTGGGTAGTGGGCCAATAAATCACGCCTCTATACCTAGACTATTCATAATTATCGAAAGCAAGCTCTAAAATTGTTTCTTGGCCCGGGAAGCAATCCGGAGCTCAATCACTTGTTGGATCTAGTAAAGAATCGTGGGGTTGGCCAGTAAAGAGTGGATGAATTCGACGAATATCCGCGATGGTATACCCATGTTTTAGGAATGCTACGCGAGCAGAACAGGGGGGGTACAGGCATTGGCCGGGCACACTGCTTTTGTACCCATCTCTTTTCCTCCCTTGCATAGCATTGTATCTTGACTTTGAACATTCCCAAGAACATATCCCCCTCCAAGAGATCTGACTGCACAACTAAGCCAGTGGTTCCGTGGCCTAACGTCGGAACGGTACGGAGGTCCCTCTCCCTCCTTCTTTAACTAAGCAATCTTCGATCTCGTCTTCAACTTCCACGATACCTCGATTTTCTCTCCCAAATATAATGACAAGGCATTTTGTAGGGAGTTCTGCGAAAGAACAACATGTAGCTGGCCATTTCAACAACATATTTCCTTTGTTGCTGGTGTTCAAGATTTCCCCTCCCGAGCAAGAGAATATCTTTTAAAGAACTGAGGTAAGATTACCTATTTTCTGACTCTCTGTCTTCAGTTCTAGGTCTGAACTACATCCCTATCCCTACTCACAATAATTGATACACACTAGCCAATTTTCATCCTCAGAACACTTTCTCTCTTCCTTCCCAAATCATTCATGCACCAAGTTCGCCTCCTTCAATAGCATCCCCGATGCCACAACCACTAATAATCAATCCACTTACTATTAATGTAAAATCTTGCATGCGTATCTTCTCCCACTCTCTAGGATAACAACCATGGTATCTTATAACTAGCTTTTCTGTTTCAAGGTATGTATCCTTATCCGTATATATATTATACTATACAGAGTATTCAAGGAAATATCAAAGGTAGTAATAACACACAAATCTTAACACAAAACCCACACGCCTAACGTCAATAATCCACCAATTTTCTTGATAACGAACGCTCAAAATTGTATAATGAAACGGAAGGAAATTTTTCTCAGTGCTTGTCTGCTTGCCAAAAGCATACCTAGATCCCTAGCTTCTCTTCAACTAGCATAGCCCCAATCACTCACTCATATGATCCACCCCCAACCCCCCACCCCCCAAATGTGTTGGTAATTCGTTCGAACGATTCGGCTTTGCTTTGAGAGGTATTGCTGACTGATTGGTTGGTTGGCTGGCTGGTTGATAGCAGGCAACATTCAATCAGTCAGTCGGGTAATCCAAACTAAGAGACCCAAGGAAACCAGCAATCGGTTCAACGCCGGGAGTGCAGGGCAACCCCTCGTCCTGCGCAAAAGCAATTGGATACCAATTATCTTGTCCCTCCACCCCTGGGTAGAAATCGAGTGTGGTATCCAAAGCGGAGACGTGCTGGGCCAGCGGCGAATCTGTGCGTTGTGCGGTAGAGCATGCTTTCTGTCGGCGAACTCGGCAGGGTCGGAAAACGCGAGGTTGTCGTGATGTGGCTTGGGCTCGAGATCTGAATGCTGTTAATAGATCTGGAGTGGAGTTGTGTTCGCCGGGTGAAGGAGGAGCGTCGTTGCTGTTGAGGGCTGTATAGGATTCAGAGACGTCTGGCAGCGGGAATTGCTGTGCGGCTTGGAATTGATGTGCGGCTTGGGGCGTGAATGTGTAGTGAATGGGTATGAGAGGAGAAGCGTGGGTGAGATTGGGGTTGAGGTTGATATCTGGGGTGGAAACTAATGACCGCTGTTAATGAGTGAACCTTGACATTTATTGGAAGAGGGGCCGAGAGTGTGGAGTTGGCTCACAGTAGTTAGAAGACGCCAGAGACTGCGCGGGCGCGGTTCGAAATTCACATGATAGAGTAAAATTGGTGCACACTGTGAATGGTGTTATTGAGGAGAACCAAAGAGACAGAGGAGAGCTGGGCTTGGATATACCTCCGCCGCCATGGACAGTGTCCAAATGCTTCCTCAGCTTTCCCTTCCTTTTGGTTATCCACTGGCAGCCGTGGATACGGCAGTGTAGGGGAGGGCCATGCTTCTCTCTTACATGTCGTAGTCTGTCGGAATCCCGACCGAATGTTACCGTACAGCCGGAGCGTTCACACCTGATCTTTTGACCCCCTTTGACTTGACGTTTGGTTGGATTGGCCATAGTATTCGGTGGCGACGGTCGAGGCAGATTAGATCGAGCGAGAATGGCACAGTAATATAAATGGTGGCCGTATATAAGTCTTTATTTGGTGTGTAGCAAAGACAGCGAATGTTGGTGGTCGACGAAGGAGAGAGTTTGGTGTTTGCTTCTGCTTGGGAAGGGTGATGATATGATAGATATGGCATCCGAGATACACTCGAGTCTGCGTGCCGATAGCCCTATTACTGAGTCAAGTTTCATGTCAGTTGTTTCTCAACCTTCTGCCATCACTGCTGCTTCTGTGTGAACAAAAACAAAAATAGAGCAAGTGGTAATTGTTCATTGCGATGTTGGGAGGTGGAAGCGTGGTGATCGCCAGACCGCGACCAGCCTCTTCAAGCATTGACCTAGCATGCGGGCCACGCACCAACCAAAGCTAAGAGGGCTGAGGGGGAACGGCTTCATGATCCGATGAGACACCCCAGTCTCATTGCCTCCAACAGCCCTGCAACATTGCACCGCGGGGGGAATACATCTGTTGGCCCCCGATGTCTACTAACCCCAATCCATGCGAGGCCTCCACGACTGCTTCAGGCTGTTGGCTCAGCCAAATATGCTCCTGGTTCCCAATTCCATTATAATCTGCCAGGTGATAGGGCTAGTGACGGCTTTCGCAAGTTTTTTCGCTCCACACGCGGAAATTTGGAGGTTGCCACCGATCCCGGGCGATATCCTATTACTCAAGCCTGACCTCTGTGTTTCTCATGTCTCCATCTGCTGAGGTCTGTTAAACTCCATCGGGTTGCTGAGAATACTGCGTCATGATAGATGAGAAATCGTTGAGAAGTTATAAAACACGGCAGTAGCAGGGCTACTCCTGGGTCTCTAGCGTGTTCAAACCAGCCATTCAGGGAGCCAACACCTTCCTCGTATTACTACAGAGAACTTCAGCACGTTCAGGCAACCTCCCACATGTGAATCCCGGGACGGGGAAGCGTTCGATGGGTCCCGGGTCCAGGGGGGTGGGTGAGGAACAATGTCCCAAGCAGCTGGAAGAGCCAAACTGGGACCCTGTGGAAGGGGACAACCCTGCCGGGCAACTCAAATCTGTGTGTTGCACGCCCGGCAATCCCGGGCAGTTCGGTGGTTGAACGATCAGCCCCTCAGGTGCCGATACGTGTAGACCGAGACGGAAGCTGCATGGTTCTAATGGTCCGATGAGAGCATGCCGACTGGGCAGGTTTGGACTTTACACGGGAAAGTGTCTTCGGGGAGCCGGATCGCATCCTGCCGGGCCTTGTTTACCTTGCTTGTGTTGTATTTCGTCGTTTTCCTGCCGTAGAGACGGGCTCAGGGGCAAAAGCAAATTTTGAGCGGCCCCGTCCGTGCTGTAGAGGCAAAGCAGGAAGCGACCTCAATCGCTGTGCCAGATCGAAAAGGTAACTCTTTGCATCAATCGTTGCTGCTGCCGATTCATGACAGTGTTGACAGTCAAAGGAGTGTTAAACTTAGCAACTATTGCGATTCAAACGTGATAACAGACGTATTGAAGAAGGTCCTCTTCCTCCTGCGAACCTTGTATAGCAGCAGAAAAGGGCATTCGATCCGCAACAAATCACATATAATAGATTCGCTCATGTGCTAAAGGTCGAGTGAATCTATCTAAGTTGTGATTTCCAAGTGAACTCGTAACTCTACCTCCGGGTGTACGGCCTCCTTACTCCCAAGGCTGCAGCATTCAACCCACCCACCCCCAGTCCGTATTCAGGCCCACTAAGAGGCTGTTCAACCTATCTTTGCAAGCAGAGGCTGTGGAAGTTGACAGCGAAGCTCTCGCTGAGCGCTGTCATCTGCACGGCCGTAGCGCTGCTATTCGTGCGATCAAGTAGAGCACCTCCCTATTCCCATTTCTCCAATTCCATAATGTATAACGACTTGTATTCGTCTCTTTGATGGCAGGCACTGCCATTGTATGTGCTCTCGACCTATTCCAGAACCGTCGCAGGTACGATGTCGATGTTTCAGGTAGACAACACCGTTCGTGTTCGCTCTCGAATCTCGTGAACGCACAAAACAGAGTCGAAGAAAGCGTTCGTGCTCAACGTAACGAATCTTGTAGACACAGATCATTAGTTCTTGTAACAACCAAGAAAAGAGATATCGACAAAGTGCTGCCTTGGTGGAACTCCTTGACAAGACAGCAGGAGCTGGATCGGAAGTAGAGAGAAGGTAGCGCTACTTACTTAAGAGCGAGAGAGTGAGGGAGAAAGAGGGTTCTGGGCAGCAGCCAGCATCTTTGGCTCCCTGGCGGAGAAACGACGAGGTAATGGCAATCGTGGCAGATTGGCTTACCTGTCTCTCGACTTGTGTTCTTGGTCCCCAACAGAAGAAGCCATTCGGTCAAGTGAAAGAGGTAAAGAAACGGGGTATAGTATGTGTCGATATGTTCGTTTGGGTGCCATATTCCCTCTGGCAGGTCGCCGGAGCGTGAAGTGATCTCGGCGACGATGAACTGAGCTGCGAAAAGGCAAGATCACGCAGCGGTCGCGACGACGACGAGCTGAGTAGAGGGAATCTCTAGTGCCGAGACCACAGAGCATGTTGCAACAGTCGTCTAAGGGCAGTGCCAAACCTGCTCCTTTTCATCAGGGGTAGCATTCGTTTGCACCGCGTGTTCTTGAATTCAGTCGAGGTAGTCTGCGAGGTAAGAGTAAAGATTAAATCTGCACTGAGACTCCGTTGTTTTACCCCGACCCGAGGAAAGATTCGCAGTTCGGAGCGCTGTGTAACAGTGTCTCGATCAGGGGGTGCCACACCATGGCCGGGTTCCTGCCTTTCGTCCACTTGGCGATAACACTGTCGCACGTTTAAATGATTCAAGAGCTTGGAAAGTTGGATGGAACTTGATTCCTCGCAGCCCTTAAGTGTGCTAAAGGAACTTAGGATTGGTTCTTGGTGGAGAGGATTAATAACCATTCCAGGACTGGGCTTGTAGAGTGCATGGTGGGACAACCAGAACTGTCATCCGGCTGGCCAGCGATCTCCAGCCCCCAACTTCCCCACTCGGATAATTCAAGCCGTACCTCATAATATCTGTTACTACAGAGCGATTTGGAATGGTAGCGTCGTTGATCAGCGCAAGTGTTTGCTGTCGTGATGTCTTCTGCATACCGTGCTGGAACCGTAGACAGGGAAGATATCGAGTGGCATGTGTTGCAGGAACATGCCCGTTAGTACAGCTCTTGCGATAACCTATCTGATCTAGATCTAACGGAACGTATGCCTTCCATGGATCGGATTTTAAGCTGGAACCATGCAGCCATTATCAACAGGGTGTGGAATCTCTGGTGGTGGGTCAGGATTCCAATAGGTTGGGAGAACATGTGAGCGGACACCATCTGGCCTATACCTCTGACGAACCATGTTGACCTGAATATACTTACGAATGAAAGGCACCGATTGGATTTCCTAGCGTGCGAGCTGGTAGCGGTATTACATCACGCTGAAATGGCCTATAAGCAGCCATTACACAAGCAGCAGCATTGGAACGAGCAATGAGTCCCGTCTTTAATAGCCCAGCGAGCTTTCAATGTTCATGCAAAGGCCGTTGAGATTTGTTCTGCTTGCATGGTTGTCTCAATGAGGGCGGCACCGGAATGCAGCAACCGAAACTCACCCACACCCCTCACATCCCTCACACCCCCCTACACCCCCCTCCACCCATCTTGAAATCGGAACCTCGGATGGAGCAACACTTGAATTGCAGGGAATAATAAGCCTCCCTTATCCCCCCTCTCTAGCCGATTAAATAAATACCCCTACGCAAGAGATCTTGCCTATTCGGGAAGCAGGCAGGATGGACGGGATGAGAACGCCACTGCTCATGACGTGACTACGGTCAAATTCGGCTGCTAGGGTGGTTTCCATGCAATTATTGGGAATGAATGAGGCAACTTGCCGCTAAGGGTAGGCAGACTGTGTGGCGTCCAGCCGCTTCCTCTTCGTCTTACACGAAAGAACATGTGGATTCTGGAATGGCTGCCTTGGGGCATTGCAATTTATTTCCTGTAGCGGACTACATTTTGGAGCGAGACGACGAAGCCTTGGATCGTATGTTGCAAGGAAAACCCATGGGCTAGAACTAGCATATTGCAAGGGGGTTGAAGTAGACAGGCGTTGAGGTGGAATTCCGGCCAGTATGTCGTATACCAAGCCGCACATGTGCATGTGGGATGATCCCGCAGTGGAAGTCGGGCGTCCACCTCGCTCGCGGTTGGACAATTGTGCGTCTGCCATTCGATAGGGGATGCAGGCCAGCAGCATGGTGTGGTGTGGTGACTTCGTGCCACTTCCGCGCCCAGTGTTTATCTCTGTGTAGAGTTTCCCGACGCGATCTCGTTCTCTGGGGTCTGGTTGGCTCTCTCGTGTGACGCGACGAGTAGAGAACGGCCGAGGCAGCAGCAATGCAGAATGCACGCCGGGTGGAGAGGCAAAAAGGGCAGGTCTGGTGACCACGCGCGATTTTCGCGACGCGTCAATGAGAATGTGGCGGGGGGAGGGGGAGGGGATGGTAAATCCTGTTTGCTGAGCTGGGCTGTCGTGGTCTGTCTGCTGACTCCGCGCGATTTTCGTGCGCGGCACGTCGCGTCGGCCGCGACCAAGACCCAACCAACCGAGAGCAGGGCATGGCGTTGGCGTGCAGCAACGCCGAGGCGGCTCGGACAAGTTAACTCGTTGGGAAGGAACTACCGTACTATCCCCTCCCCTAAACACTTATTGTGGGCCCTTAAGTAACACCACGCCTGCACTGGCCAGCTCAAGGGTTTATAGCCAATAGAGACTCTCGAAGGCACCTGATATTTCCTAGTTTAGGGATATAAACGAGGTTTCAGGGGGGCGTTATCAAGGGCCCACAATAAGTGTTTGGGGGGGGGGATAGTAGTATGTTGTATGCTGAATACTGCTAGTGCTGTCTTCCCAGCTTTCCCTCTATGACGTGCGGCCTGCGAGGATTCAGCACTTCCACGCAGTGCAGGCTGGAAACCAAGGGCTTCCATGCTCTTGGGCTGCAGTCAGTCCGATCTAAAACCGACAAAATAGTCGCCCTTTTGCACCTACAATAACTTTTTAACTAGAATCCCAATTACAGTCGCTTGCAAAATCGGCTTTGTCCTTCCCCCTCCTAACAAAATGGTGAGCACAGACTGCCTCTGTGACGGCGAGATCAATGCAGTAGTCGAAGGCTCAAAGTTCACAGAATCTCATGTATTGAAAATACTAAGCTAGAGGGTAAAGGAGGGAGGAATACCTCGATCTTTAGTAGCATACTGCCCAGACCACTAGCTCAGTCCCTTGTTTCATTCCTGTTTCCTGATTCCGACTCCAGGTAGATTATACGGAGGCGCCGTCCGTCACAGCACCCTTCTCGAGTAGTAACTCGATAATAGCCTTGTACCCATTCTCGGCAGCTTGTAATAGCGCCGTCTGGCCAAGCTCATCCTTTACCTCGACCTTAGCACCCTTCTCGAGTAGTAACTTAATAATAGCCTCATGCTTATTCCCGGTAGCTAATAATAGCGCCGTCCAGCCAAGCTTATCCTTTGCCTCTATCTCAGCACCATTCTTGAGTAGTAAGTCAATAATAGCCTCGTACCCACACTCGGCAGCTTCTAATAGCGCTGTCCGGCCAAACTCATCCTTTGCCTCTATCTCAGCACCCTTCTCGAGCAGTAAATTAATAATAGCCTCATCCCTATTCCAGGTAGCCTGTAATAGCGCTGTTTGGCCAGTGTCATCCTTTGCCTCTATCTCAGCACCCTTCTCGAGTAGTAACTCGACCATAGCCTTATGCCTATTTTTAGTAGCCTGTACCAGCGCTATCCAGCCCCATTTATTCTTCGCCTCTATGTTAGCACCCTTCTCGAGTAGTAACTCAACAACGGCCTTGTGCCCATTCCTAGCAGCTCGAAATAGTGCCGTTTGGCCAATATCATCCTTTGCCTCGACCTCAGCACCTTTCTCAAGCAGTAACTCGACAATAGCCTCGTGCCCATTCCTGGCAGCCTGTAATAGCGCCGTCTGGCCATACTTATCCGCTGCCTCTATCTCAGCACCCTTCTCGAGCAGTAACTCGACTACGGCCTCGTGCCCTCCTTCAGTAGCCCGTAATAATGCCGTCTGGCTATGCTTATCCTTAGCCTTTATCTTAGCACCCTTCTCAAGTAGTAACTCGACCACAGCCTTGTGCCCATTCTCGGCAGCCCATGACAGCGCCGTCTGCCTATAGTGACTATCCGTTGCCTCTATATTAACATTTGGTTTCTCCTTAAACAAGATATCATACACAACCTCACTGAGACCAAGATAGCTTGCCAAAGTTAAATCTGAACAGCCTTTCCAACGTAGATCTCGCTGTTTAAGGTAGCTAGGTGCCCAAATGCTTGCTTGATGCCCGGCTGTATTACAAAGTGTGCGAGCATGCCTACGAAATGAATCGGCATTAGTGACTTCTTGCGAGACGAAATGCAAAGGCCAGTAGCTAGCGGCATAGGCGAAGTATGGATGTCGCTTATCTTGAGCAGGGTCGTCTTTAGGTGGCCTGTTGATATCAGGTGACAGTAACTGAAAAAGACATGCTCGCGATATTGCACTGTGCGACTGTGGCATATCAAAACGCCCTTTCCAGTTCCCTTCTTGTTCAGAATCCAGGAGAAACTCTCTCGCCGTCTGGTGGATAAACGACAACTTAGAGTCGTAGACACTAACAAAAAGGCCGCAAAGATTCGTGACGATGCTTCGGAATTTGTCTCTGGGCCATAGATCTGCCTCGACATCCGCGTATGATTCCGGCTGTTGCTCTTGAATGGCCAATGTTAACACGACGTTCGCCTCGTCGAGAGTCAGAGGCCGTACAGCAGCAAGCATGATTCGAAGGAGGATCTCCGTTCTTGACCGATTTGTGCTTCGGCTCAGGATCCTTTCGTATGCATCAGAGACCTGGGATGGCAGATGAGACAACAATTTTTCAATATCAGACCGCTTGCCAAATTCGGTAGGAGTCTTCTCGATAATATTGAGTGTCAAATGTAGCCAAAGGTAGGTACGATGATCCATGCTCTTGAGGCGTTCAGATATCTTCATTTGGTCGGTTGCAGTGAAACCGTCTGTAATGTCCTGCAATCTAGCGTCGATAACGAGATTAATCTCTTGGCGAATTTGCTCGGACTTTTCGTCACCGTCAAGTCGCAGATATGCTGTAGTTGTCCGAAATTTTTGGAAGGAGCTTTCCAGATCGGGATATGGGCGACTAGTGACGAGAAATCTTAATCTTGTGGAAGAAATCGATATGCTCTCGCTCCGAGAATAGAATCCTTTGAGTGTGTTGATAAAGTCCTGCCTGCTGTCTTGCTTGCATTCGTCTAGAGCATCGAGGACGCAGATGATTTCTCCAGCATCTGGAGATGTGACGCAATCTGACAGGATTTGCCATAGCTCGGAGAATTTTCTAGTGAGTGTTGCCCCGTGTTCTCTATGGCTCCGAAGCGCATGCTTGATTAGTCCAGAGGTAGAAGGCCAAGTGAAAAGCTGGTGCAGCAGTGCACATAAAGCATGAGCACTATCCATCTGGCCATCACCTCCATCCTTGAAGAAGAAGTAACAGATAGCTGACTCTCTGCTACTAACAGCGTCAATAGAAGACGGCGTGAAAGTAATTGTAGTGACACATGTAGCCAACTGTCCATCGTCAATCAGAGATCTTGACAAAACCGACTTGCCACAGCCAGGCCCTGCTGAAACCCAGAGCAGGCTCGGCGTTGTGCTGTCGCGCCACTTGCGGAATCTCTCATCCGTCAGGAACCATTCGCAGGTACCATCGACCCTATGGGGGTTGATATTCTTATATCTCTTGTAATCTCCTGCCGCTACTGCCAAGTCTTGAAGGAGTTTTGTTTCCTTCTCGTCCCTTCTATTCTCCTCATTACCCTGCAGTACATTCTCTTGGATGATCCGCAACCTCTGCAACTCTTGCAGCTGACTATCCCTATTTTGTTGAATCTCCCTTTCACGGGATGCATCAATGAGTCTAGAGCAATTTTTGTTCAATCTATCAATGTCTTCAAGCTTGTTATTCCAAAAATTGGGGCTAGTTAGATTTTTCCATGCGCGGGAATGTTGCGCCTTTGAGAGGTGGCAAATAACATAAGCCTGGTAGGCGAAGATGAGTGAATATAATTTGACCAAGGGTTCGAGGAGGCCTCGGTACTGCTGTCGATGTTCCGATCGGAGACACGTCTCCTCGCAGGACTTCCAGTAAACCTGGAGGTCACCAATCAAGTTGAAGCCCTCTAGCATTGCCTCATTATGCGTGGTGCTGCTTGTGAGGAGCTGTAGCGTCAGCGTTAGCAGGAACTTAGTAGCCCGGCAGGTCATTTCACTACTTGCCGGGAGAAGCAGACAAACACCAGACCACGCTAGCGCCGCGAAGGGCTGAGCGCTCACAGTAGCCTTCACAACCGGGCCGGACCATTGGAGGAAAATTGTCAACCTCTCAACTTGTTTTCGTATTTTCAGATTGTGGCCTGGGAAAGAAATCTTCAATTGCTTCCTCTCTCGATCTTCCAAAAGCTTTTTCAGGGCGGTTTCGACGCACAGCCGACTTGAGGTATCAGCAATAGCCGTAGCATTGCCAAGTAGTTGCTTGTTGTACTCTCCCGCCAGTTCCGGTTCTTGCTTTTGAAATATCTCGTAAGCTAGTTCCCATAGATCGGCACTATCGCTCGTCGAGGTTGTGACAGGCGCGGCGGGCTGACCAGAAAGTTCTCGTGAGGATGGCGGGGTGGGAAGGGGGTTCGGAGCCTGCGGATCTGACGATGAAGTTGACGACATGGCGCTGTTTACACCGCGACTTGGAGGTAATCAGAGAGAGGCGAGGACCAGCCGGCGCGCCTAGCATGGAAGTGGAGGTCTCTCGGTGGCAATGATGCAGGCGAGCAGGAAACTCAGCGTTATGCCTCCACTGCCTTGACCTGGCTGGTGCAATAGGATCTTCTGCAACGAGCGGTTTAGGGACGTCAGGAGCGGTGCTATATTGTTCATAGAAGCCCAATGACGAGAGAGAGAGATTGATTGTTAGTTGCTCACAGGTCAACTCGAGATTCGATTTTTCAGTGTCGCTCGTGCGGATGGACAACTGGTTGATCTTGGGCTTGAACCTCAGGCAAGGGTTCCCCACTCCCCTCCCGACCGCCCAAAATCCAATTTGGCCACAACAACACCACAATTTTAGTAACCTGACATTATTTTCGGCATACCTAGGGCATTTTCTGTACTTTGTGGAGTTTTCAGATTTTTCTGAGCACTTTGAAAAAAAAACATACTTTTTTGGTGTTCTGACAAGGGTATAAGTTGGCGTTCTAGAACTACCGCACGTGACAGCGCTTGCCTCTCCTTGTGATTTCTAATCATGCTTTTGTACGTAATCTAGTATACACGTGGAATCACGTAAGCTCGTGCGAGCTTAGTTTAATTAGTGTAGCCTAGTTCGTGGCCTATTAAAGGGCACGAACGCACAGTAATGGAAAGGCACGTCCTTTTTACCCTTTCTAATCACATATGGTAGCAATACTATAAAAAGGCTCAGTTCTATCTAAAGCCTTATACTAGAACTACTCCGGAGTTTCTAGGGAGATATGTCGAGCGAAGTATAATCTATACGCTCTCTACAGCCGCCCCTCGCTATCGAACGAGCCGCCCCCGAATTAGAGTACCTATTACGAGAAAACGAAGATATACTTTAATGACTACCTCTCTGGAAAAGTCGTTCGAGGGTCGAATGAGCGCTCCGCTTCCCATAGGTTAAGCTAAAAGAAGCCGGAGTCTTGGCCGGCCTGTTAAAACCTTCTATCCATCTGACCTATACGGCAGAAGCATCTGGCCATTAAACGTACTAAGCTATGGACTAGCCTATTCCTCGGTACCTACCTCTCCTGATACTAGCTGACCTCAAGAAAAGTAGGAACTCGCTGGTTGAGTCTTATATTCCTGATAATAGCCGAATATTAGGAGAGATTAGTAACTCTATTAAATGAGTCTACTAGCTAGGTAAATCGAGACTCTATAGCGACTATCCCGGAGATATTCTACTACCCGAATCGAGCGAAGAGCTAGTAGAACTAGGCCGAGCCTAGGCCTGCCCAAGACTACTAAGATAACGGGAGTAAATCTATTATCCTGATCTCGGGCCTCGAACGAGGAGGAGAGGGGTCTAGACGTTAACTAGACCCACTGAAACCCCGCACGAGGATACTACTAGAATAGAGGAGTTATGAACCTCTGTCTTAGAAACCGAGTTACG
Source organism: Hyaloscypha finlandica (assembly GCA_021399475.1). NCBI lineage: Eukaryota > Fungi > Ascomycota > Leotiomycetes > Helotiales > Hyaloscyphaceae > Hyaloscypha > Hyaloscypha finlandica. The sequence goes on along the minus strand of JAJTUR010000065.1, from coordinate 261,279 downwards.
GAGAACCTGACCAGTTCTTGGCTTAACTCGTAGCTCTCTGTACTCGACCGAAACTAGGGACCTATAGAAAGGAGGATAAAGAGGAGAGTCTGTCCGGATTTCATTTAATAGACTTCAGTTATCCCCCTCTTTAATTACCTATTACTTTATACTAAAAAAAAATACTAATAATTAATATATCTTTTAATGAGAGCCATGACCTTGTTATAACCGGAGCTAGCTAAATAGTTAATTGCCCTACCAGAGGGGAACCCCCGAATACTACTATGTAATTGCTCTAATGTCTTGCTAGGGACTTATAAGAGTACCTCCCTCATACGGATAAGATGGGTCAGCAAGTCTCTAGCCTCTTCGCTTACTAGGGTACTATCGACGGAGACTTATCCGCCTTACGAGAATGTACGACTAGACTCGTTAGAGTAGTGAATATACTTAATAATTATACGGTTTATATTATTACCTCGCTCGGAGACCTTTCTATGGCTACCGCTAACTCTTAAGAACATATTCGAGAGCTCGCCCGGGTCCTAACTAAGACACAGGGGGGAATGAATGTGGCTATTAATAACCTTATTACTCAAGTCCGAGCGGAACTTACTCCCTTAATTCAGGCTATAGATACTCACCCCTAGGCTTCGACTATTCTAGCTACACTCAAGCCAGAAGCCCCGCCTATACTAAAGTCAGAAGACACTACTACTTCCTAGGAAGTACTAACCCCTTCGAGTTCTAGGCCGTCCAACTATCCCAAAGCTCCTATAGAACCCGGGAAAGCTATGGCCAAATATACGTTCTACCTTAGAACGAGAATTAGGGACTACCCAAAGTATAATAGCGACCGTACTAATAATGCCGCCTTCTTCTAGACTACTAAAGCATACTTATAGCTTGAGAAGTATAAAACTCTCACATGAGCGGCTATTTCCGAGGAATAGGTTCTAGCCCTTCTCTCTAATATACTCGAAGAAAAGGCTTCTAAGTAGTAGATATAGAAAAAGAAGAGTACTATTCTCTTAGGCGACTCTACTCCTACTACTATAGAAAGCTTCTTTGTCACTATTTATATAGAGTTCCAGGAACTTAATATAGAGGATAAGAGACGCTAGTGCTATAAGAAAGTCTAGTAAACCGGGTCTATTTAAGGCTATATTATAGTATTTAAGGATCGCCTTATATATCTTAATCCTTGACTATCTAATTATGAGATCCTTCGCTAGTTTAAGAAAGGACTTAATAATAAGATTAAATTCGAGATATCTACTCGCTACCCGAGTATTACTAGCCTAGTAGAATACTGGACGCTAGTAGACTATATTAACCGAGCTTTTAAGGAAGCGGGAGTAGAGAGTAGCTCCTCTCATACGAGGTTTTGCTTAACTCCTTATCTTGAGCCTTCCTTCTCTTAATTAAAGCTAGAGGATATTAAGGATATTAAGTAACTTAACTTCGTCTCTTTTTTATTAAATAAGAAAAAGGATCCAAAGCTATTTAAAACCTGGTACTTAGTAAATCGAGCCTACTTTATATACGGAAGTAAAGAACATTAATTATCCTCTTATTCTCGATCCCCTCGTAAGCCTAAGGAAGTTTTCTGCTCGGGAAACTAGAATTATCCCTAGTATTAGCTTAATTAGAGGATGATTTAGTATAGGCTAATTAATAAGTATACGAAGAAACCTAGGAGCCGCTTATACTATACGAAACCAAGGCTCTTCTAGCTACTACTACTACCCGCTCTTGACCAAAGCTTAAAACCTATTCTTTATATGGGCCCTTTAAGAAATTACCCTCTTTTAATATTACTAGGAGTAACTTACTCACTTTTACGGCCTATAATTGACGGGGAAATACTTTTAAGTATTTACTTAATAGCGGTTCTATATATGACTAGGCTAATACTTTATTCACTAATCGATAAGATTAACCTATTCCGCTCTCTTCCCTAGTAATAATTGAGTTTATAAATAGAGAGCTTAGAGAAGCGATGGCTACTTCTACTATTCTTGGCTAAATAGGATAATATCGCCTTTTAATACAAGCTATAATTATGGATCTACTATATGGCTATAATGTTATTCTAGGTATGCCGTGGCTATGAGCCTTTAACCCCGATATTAACTAGATTCGCTTAACTATCCGGATTAAGAATCGTAAGGGAACTCACTTACTTATAGTGAACCGGGATACTCGTTAACTAGCTCAAGTCGCGGAGCTTGACCTAATTACGGCTAAAAGCATCTATAAGATAACTAGGAAAATATATAGCTTTATTACTAACTTATTCTTTATTTAACCCCTAGAATTAGAGGATTAAGTAAGCTTATTTAATTTACTAAAGGATATTCCTGCTCCCTTTTAGGAGGTAATCCGGAAGCACGTGAACGCTTTTCGCTTAGACTTGCTAGATTAGCTCCCGCTAGATAGAATAGTATAGTACTTAATTAATACTAGTAATACTTAGCCAATTAATCTAGTGGCTTATCCCCTCTCCTAATCTTAGCTAGAGGAATAGAGAAAGCAGATTACTCTAATACTTGAGAAGGGACTTATTTGAACGAGTAGTAGCCCTTAGGGAGTACTAGTCCTCTTTATAAAGAAGTCGGACGATACTTGGAGGATATGTATTAACTACCGAGGATTAAATACTATAATAGAGAAGAATACTTATCTACTACCCCGGATTTAAGACTATCTTAATTAAATTAGAAATATAAAGTTTATCTCTAAATTCGACCTACTCTTAGGATTCTACTAAGTCCGGAATACTAATAATAGTATTATATAAACGGCTTTTAATACATGAATTAGTAAGTTCGAGTACTTAGTAATACTAATAGGACTCATGAATACTCCGGCTACTTTCCAAATACTCATAAATACTATTCTCTAGCCTTTCCTTAATTAATTCGTTATCGTCTTCCTTAATAATATTATGGTTTATTCGGATTTAATCAAGGAATACTAGAAATACTTGAATTAAGTCCTAAGTAAGCTAGAGGAGAATGAACTCTTTATAAAGCCTAGTAAGTATATAATTAGAGTCTTAGAAGTCGAATTCTGTAGGCATATTATAGGAAAGGGAGTTATTAGGACTTTGCGATCTAAGACTAAACTAGTGGAAGAATAGCTAGTACCTATAAACATGTATGAAGTAAGGCAGTTCCTAGGGCTAGCTTCCTACTACCGTAGATTCGTATATAACTTCGCTATAATTACTGCTCCTCTAAGCGATTTGCTTAAGGAAATGGATATGGAGTTACGAAAATGGAAGAATTAACTAATTACTTGGACCGCTAAATGCTAGCACGCCTTCCTTACACTCAAAGATAGACTAATAAGCGAGCCTGTCCTATAATAACCTAATTAGTATTAACTATTCGTAATTGAGACGGATGCTTCCGAGTGGACTATAGGCTATATCTTACTCCAAGCGGATGAATAGGGCATTCTCTACCCTATAGCATTTAATGGAAGGAAGCTCTAAGGAGTAGAGTTAAACTATGCGGTTTAAGAAAAGGAACTCTTAGCTATTAAACACGTAGTTCATACGTGGGCCCATTATATTAATAACTATACCTATATAAAGATCCTCACGGATCACGAGAGCCCCAAATACCTGAAGGATACCAAGGTTCCTTCTAAATAGCTAGTATACTGGATTACTAAGTTCGGAATATATGATTTAGATATTACGTATTAACCGGGAACCAAAGCAATAGTGCCCGACGCGATTAGTTATTACTTGGACTTTATTGGGACTAGTTAAGCTTACTAGGCTTAATTTAACTTAATCCATTCGGTCAACGAAGCTAAATGGGAAGATGCTATAGTCCGGTATCTCTGTTTAAGTACTGAACTAACGGATATTAAGCTATGAAAAGCAGTTCTATATAATTAGAACTACCTACCTTTAAGCTTTATACTCGAGTAAGGCTCGCTCTTATATAAGGTATTTAACACTAGTCACCGTGTACCTTATTTGAGCCCACTAACTCACAGATCCTATATTAAACGGATCTATAAGGAATATAGATACCTTAGTTAGCCTAGGTTAAATAGAGTCCTTCGCTCGAGAGCTTAGTAGCCCTTAATTAAGAAAGACGTCCAGAATCAAATACGTACATATCCTAATTATTAAACGGCGAAGAACCCCCGCCCGGGGATAAATAGAGGGCCACGTAACTCCCTTAAGAGGGAAGATATTTAGCTCTTTAAGTAATGGTTAATTAACTTAATCGGAATTCTACTAAGAACCTACTCTGGGAATAGATGAATTATTATAGCTATTAAATAATCTATAGGCTAGCCTATCGTTCAAGCCCTAAAGGATGCCATAAGCCAGAGTATAATGAACTTTATTCAGGAGGAGATTTTTGCGGTATATAGAACACTGAACGAGATCCTCTCAGATAATGGTTCTAATTTGGTATTAGACGCTATGAATATATTCCTTCATACATCTGGAGTCAGATATCATACGACTACCCCATATTACCCTCAAACTAATAGGAAGGTTAAACGATTTAATGGAATACTAGGGAAAATGCTTACTTAGTATTTATATAGTAAACTAGTCACTCTCTGGGACGAGTACTTATACTAAGCACTCTTCGCCATATAAATCAGAATCTACTCGGTTAGTAAATATAGTCCCTTCTTCCTCCTATATAGAGTAGATCTAAGACTCCCGGGGGATCCAAATGAACTAGAACTAGTAGATAACTAAGAAGCTTGCCTTAAGGGAATAATTACTAGACACGCCGCTATGAACGAAGCTCATCTAGTGCACAATAAAGCCTTAGTAGAAAGAGCTATTAAAGCATGTATCATGCGTGATTAGATTCTTAAGAAGGACAACGATATTCCTATAGGGACTTATATGCTTATATGAGAAGAATCCCCCTTGAAATTTAAATTAAAGTAGTTTAGTCCCTATAAAGTTATACTTACCGCACTAATTGGAATATATACTTTATAAGATACTTATAGGAAAGTACTTAAGTCTTTAATCCATGGAAATTAACTAATGCAATTATATCCGAATACGGTTAATAGGGAAACCAGAGGCTGGAATATAGCCTATAACTTCGACTAATTATATAAACTCTACGACTTAGTAGATCCCTTAAAAGATATTCGGGAAATACTTAAACGAGAGAGAGTCCTAGCTTATTCTTATAAGGAATTAGAAACTCTCCGCGAATGAGAATAGTTAGACCTTCTAATCTAGAGGCTAGATCGGTTCAAATTAGGGGAGGGAAAACTCGGTAATGCCCATATTAATTAAGCTCTTTTTAATAAGCTTCGGTCGAGGGTAGAATATAAAGAAAAGCTAGAAAGGAAAGAGGCTAAACGAGAACTAGTTAAGGAACCCCCTCTTCTATCGGTTCTATTACCTTTATATATACCTCTAGAATAGGCCCGCTCGAGCCTAGATTAAGTACTCGAAAGCCAGTTACAGATTCCGATAGTAACTCCCCTTGGAACGTGTTCGGAGCTTATAGTCGACGGATTAATAGAGTGTTCGGAAGCAGAAGGGAGTAGATCTGCATAGAAGGACGAAATCGTACGCTCGCCCGTACGTGGTATTATGGCTCCACTAAGCTAGGCGCCTGAATCTATAGCTATGGAAACCACTATAGAAGAGAAGTCCTTGGACGAAGTCCTTGAGGTATAAGTAATCGCTTCGCACGAAGCAGAAGAAGTAGAGGCTTTATAGCCCACTAAGAGGAGAAGAGGACGCCCAAAAGGGTCTTCAAAAGCGGCAAAAGAACCGCTAAACGTACGAGATACTATTCCAAAATCTCCCCTAGCTAGGGAGACTAGGCAAAGGACCCGTACGAGCTATGGATTGAGGAAATCCTTGATTCCTGCAAAGAACAAGGATGGAACCGATCGTGGCACTTGAAAGCATGAGAAAGGACAGAGAGAAGAAGGTGAGAAGAGAATGCGAACGAACTGAGAATCAGTCAAGGTGAAGGAGAAATAGATGCAGAGGATGAGGAGAATGTGGAAGACTTGGAAGGATTGCAAAGCGATCGAAAGTACCACAAATCGAGGTTATGGAGTGGAAGTATTAATGAGAAAGAGGGAAGGTTGCGAACGCACAGAGGAGGCTCTTTTAAGCTCGCTTAGGCGAATTTCCAGAGCTCTGATTGGTCGGTCGAATGTGAATCATAGCCAGAACCCTTTGGAATACCTTCAAACGGGCCTTCTGCATATGGAAAAACATGGGATTCATGAACGAATAAGAAAAGAGGACCAGGAAAACCTGGTTCACCTTACTAAAATGGAAGGCACGAACGAGACCTTTTCTCTGATCTATAGGGAGAAGGATTGACAGCAAGAAACACGATCGGATGGAAGAAATATGGGATGAATAGGAGCTATATGGGGAGCCTTGCATAATCCCTTGTATTAATTGGGATTCGATCGAGCAGAACTATTACTAGGTCTTGATTTCTTCCCTTTTTGCACGACTTTCAGGAGTAAGTTCGTTCTAAGTAGGGGAGGATGTGATTTCTAATCATGCTTTTGTACGTAATCTAGTATACACGTGGAATCACGTAAGCTCGTGCGAGCTTAGTTTAATTAGTGTAGCCTAGTTCGTGGCCTATTAAAGGGCACGAACGCACAGTAATGGAAAGGCACGTCCTTTTTACCCTTTCCAATCACATCCTATGAGGTGTGACGCCCAGGCGTCAACGAATTGGGAGCCCCTTCCGGCGGAGGCGCAGACGCAAAAGCAAAGGAGTTTGCAGTCGATGTATTGAAGCCACTACAGCGAATGCCATGCAGCGTCATTTGGAACTTATCTTGGATCATGTCTCATGGCAGAGTCACCTCTATGGCAGACATGATCAAAGGCCTCGTCTTCCAAGCTCTGCAACATGATCCGACTCTCTTGCACAGCCACCCTGAGGAATTGAATGTTACGAAGTTTCAATCAAATCACACGGAAGCGTAATGGATCTCTCTCCTCCTTCAACTCTTGTCAAGACTGTCCAAATGTTTCATTATCGTGGAGGCAGAGGACATCTTCCAGGCCAATCGAGACGTACCTGACTGGGCCAAGCACTTCCTTGAGCCCTTCCAGAAACTTGTTGACGAAGCTGAAGGCTGCGGAAATCAGCTCAAGATCCTCATTCTTGGATATGGATCAATTCTATTAACTATGTAAAGTATGCCCGACCAAAAGAATCGCATTTTGTCGTCGATCCAGCGGCCACACCCTGTACTACCACATTTGAGGCGGCAGTTTGCTTCTAGAGGGATTAATATCCACCTTACCGATCGCCAGAAATTAGGGCATAGATTCTAAATTGATTTCTGAGCGTGCTGTTCTGCCATTTCAGGAGTGCTATAGCAGATCCATTTGATATTTGTTTTATCGAGATTAACAGTCAGGGAAACGGCACGACTCTAATTCATCAGCCCTCTAGGCACTCTCGAAACACAATTTCCGTATGCTATGCTCTATTACTGGTCGTATTAACATTTCATAATTATAAGACTCTATTAAACAACTTTGTTGGTGCACAATCAAAGGGGAGCTAGATAATCCGCACTTGCAAGCGGTTGCACAGAAGATGGGGTCGGAAGGGTTGGAGAGAGCTCATATCACATTGGCATATCACGAGCATATCACAGGCACAAAGACTCAACAGATTTGTGAACAGACTTTTCGTATTGGATTATCGTGTCGTATCGAACCATCCCAATTTTCCATCACGAAGCGCATGCGCCATCGAATAAGCTCATACCCCTCGATTTCGCTTCGATTCGATTCTGGTGCCTCAGCTTGAATGGACAGGAGCACTTCCGTATGCCATCAGCTCTCCCTCCGCTCCATCCCTTAGAGACAACAAACGATGAAAACTCAAAAGCCACTCCTCCCAGATCTCTCTCGTCAGTCGAGAGAAACTCCGGAAAGATCCATCCATCCACTTTTGTCTAAGCACGATCCGCAAATTGATTGATTTGAGTGAAAGGAAAACAGCAGCGCGGAAAAATCAAATGTGTGCATGCAACGATCTTCTAATGTGACGACGGGAAGATCAACGCTGACCGACCCTCGAATGAGAATTTCTCAAGAACATGACCGTCATAATGCGTTCTGTAAACCCAGGTTCTTTTCCCATCTACCACTCCGCAGAAAAAAAACCCCAGGTCGAAAGAGAGAAAGCATCATGACCGGTACGCCGTAAATCTCATGTGTCTGCCTGATCGCCCTTGATCATCTATTGGGGTATCGAGATCGGGGTGAGAAGGGGACAGCCAGGAACAAAAGACAACGCTATCTATTCGTATGCCGTTTCGATGGCCGAAGAAACACGATCTAAGCCGGCCCCCTGTAATGCAGCAGAAGGTCGAGAGCCAGCTGAAATCAAGTCATGTGCCGCCACCAGAAAATCGAAAACGTGTTGCAAAGAGGAAACCGGAAGAAAGCAGTGCAAGTTGGCGAGCAAATTAGAGAACCGCAAAAACCGCAAAAGCCGAAGAAAATGAGTTCTGTATCCGCAGAAAAAGTCTGAAGATATCCGTTGACGCCTTTGTCCCCGATCTATGCATGGTGCCGGAGTCGAAAATGTACCGGAAAAGGAACAAAGATGCGTCGACGAGTGGCAAATCTACCACCAAGATTGTCCCCCACCACCGGACGGGTTGCCATAGCTTCCACCGCTATAGCCACCAGCCCCACCATAAGCAGGAGCTCCGCCGCCATAAGCAGCAGCAGGGGGAGGGCCGCCGAAGCCACCGCCGTATGCAGGGGCAGGGGCTCCGCCATATCCTCCACCAAAACCACCACCTCCAGCACCACCGCCGAACTTTCTGAAATCACGATTGGCAGCTCCACCACGGCCCCGACCTCCTCCGGATCGTCCGCCGCCGCGTCCACCGCCACCTCCTCCAAATCCAGAACCTTCACGGGCAATGTTCTCGAGGAAAGCCGGGACCTCCTGGTTGGCCTCCTTCAAGAGATCGATGAGATCACGGACAACACCTCTGTTGCCACGGTTGAAGAAAGCAGTAGAGATACCTGTGTTACCGGCACGACCAGTACGACCAATTCGGTGAACGTAGTCATCAATGTCCGTCGGGAGATCGTAGTTGACGACGTGGAGGACATTTGGGATATCAAGTCCGCCTAAGAGATTAGTAGAAGGTTAGCTGATGGTTCTGAGATGTTTGAGGATTAAAAACAGGAATACGTACGAGCTGCGACAGCAGTGGCAACGAGAATTGGGCAACGCCCATTGCGGAACATTTCTAAGGCTCGCTCACGCTCACGTTGAGTACGATCACCGTGAATGGAGGTGGCAGGGAAGTTTTGGTTGATCAAGAAGTCGGAAAGGGAGTCGGCCATACGCTTGGTCTCGACGAAGATCAAGGTAAGACCGGGACCGTGAGTGTGGAGAATGTCAAGCAGAACAGAGCGCTTGTCCATATCCTCAACGTATTCGACCTTCTGGGTGATGTTCTCGGAGGTGGAACCAACACGGCCGACGGATAAGAAGACGTAGTCCTTCAAGAAATCTCTGGCGAGCATCTGGATGTCGCGGGGGAAGGTGGCAGAGAACATGAGAGTTTGACGTTCTTGGACGCCTGGCATATCCTCACCCTCGACAATACGGCGAATTTGAGGCTCGAAACCCATGTCCAACATACGATCAGCCTCATCGAGAACCAAGTACTTGATGTTGCAAAGGGAGATGCGGCCACGCTCGATAAGATCGACGAGACGACCGGGAGTGGCCACGAGTAAGTCGCAACCGCCTGAAAAATGATTAGTAAATGAATTAGAGCTGTTTGAAACATGATGATGGTGCTGTGACAGAAAGAAAGAGTCCAAAGAGTTTCGAGTTCGAGGTTCTTGAGAGCATAATTGGTGTGAGATAGATAGGCCTAGGCTAGCAATAGAAAGAAGATCCATTTTGGCTGTGATAGAGAGTCCTCTTGTGGCGGTGATTGCAGGATTTGTAACGGTAAATGAAGGATTGCAGAGGCGTGCGAGGGGTCTGAGATGTTGGTTGTATGTCCGGGTGCCGTGGCGAGGAAGGATGAAGGACCGTCATCATGAGTTTGGGGATAGGCAGGACCGAGTACAGCGCTTGCTATATCATCCGGTGTTTGGGGGGAAGAACGAAGGAAACTAGAAATACATACGCTCAATTTGACGAAGCTGAGAACCGATGTCGGCACCGCCATACACGACGCAGGGACGAACCCATGATCGATATGCGAACTTGCGGGACTCATCGTAGATTTGAGAGACAAGTTCACGGGTGGGGGCAAGGATCAAGGAGGTGGGGTATGCCTTGCGTTGGCGGCCGAAGTTTGCGCCTGAGCTACCAGGAGCAGCAGAGGGACCGTTGATGAAGGCCTGAGACAAGATGGGGAACAAGAAACCACCAGTCTTTCCGGAACCTGTCTGGGCACAAGCCATCAAGTCACGACCACCCATGACAATGGGGATCGAGTACTTTTGAACAGGGGTTGGGACCTTGTAGTGTGCGAGCTCGATGTTCTTGAGGAGATGGTCATCGAGAGGAGGGTTGGTGAACTTGAGGACGGGTTCTGGGACATCGTGGCCGGAGGCTTCGACGGGGATATCATCGTACTTCTCGAAGTTGATACCGGTTTGTTGCTTGGTTGGGTCGTCAGCTACGCCGAAAAGCTCTCGCTCCAGACGTGGGTTTGGCGGTCCAGCAATGTGCTTCCCGTCTCGCCACTGTCCGTCACCTGCTCCGCGAGCAGACGATGGAGCAGAACCACCGCCAGCTGCCGGGTTGCCATATGCATTTCGGTTGAAAGCAGGGTTTTGTCCGGCGGTATCCCAGCTTGGGCGTCCTGCGGGTGCAGCACCATTGCCACGAGGGGTGAAGTCGGGAGCGCTAGCCCAGTTTCCACCACCGGAGCGAGCGTCGCCAGCTGCGAAGCCGTTTCTGCTTGGGGAAGTACGTTAGCGTGCCATCAATAGAAGGGTGATCGGGTGAAAGGGTGAATCTTACGCTGCGGGTGCTGCCCAAGCAGAACCGTTGATGCCCCCATTCATGGCCGGGGGTCCGCCAGCAGGAGGAGGCCCTCCAGGAGCTGGACCGGCTCCCATCTTGGCTCGCATGTGTGGAGGGATGTAGGAACGTTGCTCGCCGGGTCCTCCGTTGAGGCTGAGCCCATTCATGTTCAGTTGATCCGCCATGTTGGGTGGTTGATCGAGTGTGAGCGTAGGGTGTGAGGTGAGGCTGAAGAGATCGTTCGTGATCGACGTGATTATGCGTGAGACGTGTCGTCTGGGGTCTTTCTAACTCTCTGCAAAGACCGTGGGATCTAAAGAGAGCGTGGAAAGAAGCGCGAAGAGATCTATGAACCGAAACGCGATCGAAACGATTATCGAGAGAACGACGACGTAATTGCTTCCGGGCTCTTTGTATATCAGACGCGCCGCGAGGACGTGATATGTACGGTCCCGTTTGTATCCTCAGAAAGACGAACAATCTTCAAAAGGAAAGGAGGGACGAGAGACTTGTATTCGTGGGGTGAGGTTGTTTGTTCGGATGGTTGTGAAGGAAAGAAAAATCTTGGCTCGATGATGGAGAGGCGAAAAAGGGTTTTTGGTTTTTCGCTTCCGAGTCGGCGCTAGCCTTATCAAATTTGCAGGGACGCAGCATTAGTCAGCGATCTCGCTCACCGCTGCACCAGCTGGGATATATTTACACGTGATGGGACCAGCTGGAGAGAATCTTCAACTTGTTTCTAGAAGGCTGAAGTTCCAATGAGGCGACAAGGTTCTATTCCAAGTCTATGCAGCTGTGGTTTGAAGTTGCCTCAAAATTCTCTGCATCAAAACCCAGAGATAGGGGAATAATGTCAGGGTCCCTCTGGCAGCTCAGCAGCTGGGACGGAGGGACGGCGCGCTGGGGCTGCTTTCATTGGATGGGCTGCTACAAGCCTGGAAGAAAGGGGAAAGTAGCGACAATAGCGGTTTTGTCTGATATCTCAAATAAATATCAACAAACAGCTGTTCGTGGCGTTGTGCTGGCTATCTTTCGTTCCTCGCTGCCCTCAAGGCAGGATTGAAATTCAGTCTGGGCCGCCGGAATAAGGTTCTCTGCCACTGTGCTGCTCTGCAGGGATTTGGCCTGCATATCCTCGACATCTGCTGCCTTGCTTCTCGAGCGAAGCGTGCACGGGGAGAGCCAGCAGCATGACCCAAGGAAAGTGACCGTTTGATGAAAAAAAAAATATGCTGGGATATTCTTGAATGGATGTTCTAGGTGGCTGGGAACATCGAGGAAGGTAATGGAGTAGGATTCGATCCGAAGATTGCTAGAAATCCATGTCAGGAGTGGAGGCAAGTCCAGAAGACGGCCAGTACAATCACAGATTAATGTCTAGCCAAACTCTGAGCACTTGGAGCCCAAGAACAGAACCATCACATATCTTACTCACCAGAAAAACTAGACCATTGACTGAAACGAAGCCAAATTCGCCATTGATGCCATGCTATTGTACACCCGTGCCACCCTTTATTGTCCCACCCCAGCCCAGAACAACCTAAGGACAAGCAACACTCTTACCATCCTCATACTCCACCTCCCTGATCCCCTCCTTCGTAATAACCTTGACCAGCATCCCCTTAAAATCAATCGGCAGTCTCCTCTTCAACTCATCCGTGCACATCCGCAGAATCTTGATTCCCTGCTCGTAGTCGATGTCCGGGTGGTGGTGCTTGTCGAGGATGGAGAGGCAGTAGTATTGTGCGTAGCCGTGGGCGGCGTATGGAAGGGGGGCGAGCGATGCTAGATAGTCGAGCCAGTACAGCGATGGCTTGTCCGTGATAGGGTCCACGCCGCCGAGGAGGAGGTTGACGTTGTAGGGCTTGCGGGAGCGGAGGGAAGAGGCGAGCTCGCCACGGACAAAGTTGGCAACAGCGGAGGGGGAGAGATCGATGTTGTTGCGCATGGAGTACAGTTGGGCGTTGGCTTGGATGTATTCTGCGAATTGGACTGGGAGGAAGGGTCAGCAGCTGCTCGAAGGGGGGAAGAATGAGGAGGGGGGGAAGAATGTACTTGTGTCTCCAGCTTCTCCAGAGAAGGCCATCAGGGTGTGCTTATTCAGGGCGCGCGTCTTGTCGTCGGAGGCTTTGAGAACGGTTGCTCCTCGCATTGCGGCCTTGGAGGCGGCGATGAGGGTGAAGTCCTTGCCAGTGATGCCCAATAAGACCTCCCTGTGGACACAGAATGATTAACAAGAGGGATCAGAGCCGAATTGCAGCCATACGTACATTTTGACGGTGTTTTGTGGTTGAGGGAGAGCTGTGGTTGTTGCGTTCCTCTCTCTTGAAGCTCTCGCTGCTACGCGTGGAGCTCGCTGCCTCGCCTGGCGAAACTTTAGCCTCAACGATCCCTGTCACAAAATGCGGCAGCAGCAATTCAGTGCGAAAGTGTGAAAATATCAGTGAGATTAACAGCTATGTACATAGATTTGGCACGAAATCAAAGCAATACCAGCAGCGGCAGAACTATAGATAGTCTGAAATGCATTTGAACTTGAAAGGAGAATATTAGAAGTTTTGTTTCCGTACCTTGACTTTTCTGCCCGATTTTAAGGTCACGTGCTCTTCGGATCTCACCTTTCCTCATGCAGCAGCACCAGCTCTCCCCGCCAGGCAGAATAACATTTTCTCAAAAAGTTCCAATTCCCTCCCAGCTCCCACCAGCCTTGCACTCCAGCGCACACCACCACAATGTCTTCCTTCTTCACAATCCCCTCTTCCCAAAAGAAGCGGAAACGGCCAGACACCCAATCCGAAGCTCCAAAAAAACGTCCCACGTCCTCCAAACCCGCAAAAGAGTCCAAGCCCGCACGCAAACCTCGAAAGGAAAGAGACGACTCCATCTCCGGCTCCGAAGACGAGGACTCACTCCCCGGCGCACCTCAAGATGACTACGCAGAATCGATTAAATCTGCATCTTCAGACGACGAAGGAGAAACAGCAGCAGAGCGGCGCTTGCGCCTAGCGGAACGGTATCTAGAGAATATACGCACGGAAGTCGACGACGAACACGGTTTCGATGCGGAGGAGATTGATAGAGATTTGATTACTGAACGGTTAAAAGAGGATGCTGCGGAGTCGAAAGGGAAGCTTTACAGGCAGTTAGCGGAGGAGTTGGAGTTCGGAGAAGCGAAGAAGTGTGTTTGGAGGTGGAATAGCGATGTTGTTACGGGCGTTGCGCTTAATATGCCATGGGCATATACTGTTTCTAAGGATTTGGGGCTTACGAAGTGGAGGTTACAGGAGCTACCAAGAAACCAATGGCTGCCGAGGAATGGGAAGAAGAAGTCAAAGAAGCCCAAACCACCGCCGAAGAGGAAACCAGAGCGAGTTGCGTTTGTGAAGGGGGATAGGAAGAAGAGCAAGGACAACTCGTATCAGGGACATGTGGATAACATTTTATGTGTTTCCGCTTCGCAAGACGGGAAGTTCGTAGTCACAGGCGGCAAAGATAGGCGGATCATCGTCTGGGATGCCGAAACTCTCAAATGCCTGCGAGTCTTCACCCAACACCGAGACGCCGTTACAGGACTTGCATTTCGACGAGGCACAAACCAACTCTATTCGTCATCCAAAGACCGGACGATCAAGATCTGGAGCTTGGACGAGCTAGCCTACATCGAGACGCTCTTCGGACACCAAGACGAAGTCGTCGACGTCGCGGCTCTCGCACAAGAACGCTGCATCAGCGTCGGGGCACGGGACCGCACCGCCCGACTCTGGAAAGTCGTCGAAGAAACACAGCTCGTGTTTCGGGGCGGTGGGAGCTCTGAAAAGAAATCCAAACCCTTCTCTTCCAAACACACCAAAACTCAAGAGGGTTCGATTGACAGAGTCGCCATGATCGACGAGGAGATGTTCGTCACTGGCTCAGACAACGGGGGTTTAAGTCTCTGGGTTATCCATAAGAAGAAGCCTGTGTTTACCCTGCCGCTGGCCCACGGCGTTGCGGAACAGATGAACCCGGAAGAGTACAGTGCGGAAGCGATTCCCGATCCGAGTATTGTGCCGGCCCCGAGCCCGAGGTGGATTACAGCGTTAGCGACGATTCCGTATTCGGATGTTGTGTTGAGCGGGAGTTGGGATGGGTGCGTGAGGGCGTGGAGAGTGAGCCCCGACAAAAAGAAGATCGAGCCTATGGGAGTTGTTGGAGAGGGTGGGATCATCCCCGAGACTAACGGGCAAGTCAATGGCGAGCGAAGAGAGCAGGGCGAGCAAGAAGGAGCAATCAAGGGTGTAGTCAACGACATCTCTGTCTTCGAACGCGGAGATAGAGGGAAAGACGGTGTTTGTGTTGTTGTTGCTCTGGGCAAGGAGCATCGATTCGGACGATGGAACGAAGTGAAGGGGAAGAATGGTGGTGTTGTTTTTGAGATACCGAGGGTGCAGAAGGCGAATGGGGTCGCTGCAGCTGTTGACGAAGAGGAATGATGTGATGGCATTTCAAAGCAAGAGAAGTGAAATGGATTGATTTGATCGGCATTGCACGGAGTTAGGGGGAAGCATAACATTGCATGTGTGGTATCATTGTTTATAGTGGCCTCATTCCACTCTGAGCCAATCTCAAGCTCATGGAACAATACAAATACATCTCGCTCCACCCTCCATCTTCTCATCCTTCATTTCTCATCGCCCATCCTCATTCTCATCTAGCTGCTTTCCGCTTCCCCTCCCTCCTCCTCTCCCAAACCTGCAAATAACTCTCCCCAAGATAAAGCAACTCCTTCTGTGTCTTCTCCACAAACAGATCCTGGATCTGAACCCACTCCTCCCTCCCCTTATCCTGCACCTGACACTTCCACACATGCCGCTCCGCCTCGCCCTCCACCGAGTCCTCTCTCCCTCTCACCGCCTCATGCACAATATTCGCGACGAGATCATACCAGATCGGCTCTCCTGGTGGGTGCAAAGAAGGGTTCGGCTCCACGTACGGAGACAAGTCCAAATTCCGTGCGTCAAAGGTGACGATTGTAGGGTTCCGCTCCTCGACGAATTTATTCTTGCTGAAGCGCTTGATATGGAAAAGCAAGTACGGAGGAAGTGGGTGCAATAACCTATACCGTTTCCGTTGATTGAGATGTTCCTGTGCTTTCAAGCCATCGTATTTCGACAGGATGCTAGTGAGCGGGATTTGAGGGATGATGTTCCGTTCCAACTCATCTTGAAACAGCGGCGCTGCGGGCAGGTCCAGTGTGAGCAGCATGAAGCGATTTATGTCGACTTTCACCTCGGCCGCTTCTTCGAAGCGCAACCTATCGCCAGCGTCTGCCTTCGCAGTGATAGCCTGTGACTCGACCTTCAGCTTTCCCTGGAAGACGCGCTGGATCATGCTGCTTCCTGGCTTGGTCTTGCTTCCCCCCAGCGCCAAATGTAGATTATTCAGGAACCAGGAGAGGAAATCGACCGGGTCGGATTGTGCGGTTAGGGTGAACTTCTTGTTTGATTTTAGGGAGATTTCTTGCAGGAGTTCGTGTGGAGAGACGTGTGTTTTGAAGGCGCGGGGGTTCCAGATCTTGCGGACGAGGATGGATAATCTTTTTGCAAGTTCCGGAGACGAGGAGAAGGATTCTAGCATGAAGTAATTTCGGAGAGGTGGGACGTGGGAGAGTGCTTGTACGACGACGTTGAAGTAATCATTTGCTTTGATGTTGTTCATCCCCACGAAGCCAGGCGTGTATTCTTTCCCACTCAGACTCCATGCTGTCTTTGCTTCCTTGTCCAAAGTCATGACCTGTTCCTTGGTGTAGGTGGGATCGGAGACGAATTTTATGTCGTCCAAGCTTTTGGAGGTGACTTCGTAGCCTTCCGGCAGGACGTACACCTTCTGTGTCGCCATATTGATGTAGACATGATGCCCTACCTCCAGAGCGTGGAAGTAAGCGTGTGATTTCGGACCTCGTCCCTGGTAGTACCTCCCACAGACTAGGCAAGCATAGACGTTGATATTCGACAGAGATACGGAACACAACTTCTCGAAGTCAAAGTCAAGCACACTCCGGTTTATCGTGTCGAGGTATAGATCTGCAAACCCTTCAGTAGGAGCTGCTTGTCGTCTAACAACTGGCTCAGCCTCTTCCTCGGCATCTTCCTCTTCTTGTACGGTTGCTTCAAAGGCCTTCGTTCGCGCAGGCAGCTCGGAGCCATTGTGTAGTTCGTGGAAGTTCTCGGAGCGGGCGCGCTTGCTTGCGGGAGAATCGGTGCCGGCGATGTCTTCGAGAGCTTCTGCAGCTTGTCGTTTCGCCATCGAGGAGGTTTGTGCGGTGAGGGCGGGGAAGGGGGAAGGGGAGGGGCATTGGAGCTGTGCTGGTCGAGTCGCGATTTTTTTGGAGGCGCGAGATCGATGCAAACAGTGCAAACATCGCAGGGCTGCCAAGCTTTTTGCCGAGTCCAGGCAAAGCATCATAACTTCCCCTTTTTCTTCCCTGCTCTCCTCACAACACAACAAAACACAACACAAGGAGAAGCTTCCCAATCATTAACCACCTTAGATCAAGTTTCCTCCGCGACCCACAAAGTGAAAGTTGTTGAGCCTGGACCCGAATATCTTCAACAACCAATCGTCAGACAATGACAGGGGACGCTGAGGTAATCGCAAGGAAGGTTTCACCAGCTCCTCAAGTTCGCTGGACACAGACCCTGAAGTTTGGACAAATCCTCGAACAGCGAGCCCCGATGCGTTTCAATTCCAACAAATAAGGTAAGCCCTGAAACGGCTTCCCAAGCCTGTGGTCCACACAGGTCCACACAACTTTCTCATTTTAGAGAAGTCTTGCGGGCACGTCCAATTCCAGATATCAGATGAATGATTCTCTCAAGGGACTAGAGACTGGCCCCAATCTTCGCAAGGAATTTGATGTGTGGGGAGTTCCAGACGCTTTGACTCGAGGCACTCCAAGTTTTGCCAAATCGCACTTAGTTCGCACTCGTTGTTCTCCTCTCCCAATATATCTCCCTCGTCCCGTCTTCTTCGCCGTGTTTCTTCTAAGTGACAGTGTGTCGCTCCCGGTATTCGCATGGTTTGACCGCTCTTAAAATGAACGCTATGTTGTACAGTACCACTATGTATTTACTTCTTATATCAAACCACACTCCCAGATTTCGCCTGCTTCAAGTCCTAAACGCAATCTCTCTCCTTCAACTCCTCGCCTAATCATCATGCGGCTGCACCTCCTGGTAGCCACTCTCTCTTTCCTCTTAATAACCATCGTCTACTCATCACCCATTCCCATCAACTCCTATCCCCAACCTCAAGACCAGGAGATCGACGACCTCCTCGACTCACTGCCCAAACGCGCATCATCAGCAGCAACAACAAGAACGAAAGCAACAACAGTCACACAGTCAGTAAACAACTGGATCGAAGACCTCAACACCGTCAATAAGTTCCTTAACGTCGCCCTCGCTCTTCCTGCCGGTCCAGCCCTCAAAGCCGGTGCTTCTAAAGCCCTCGCCTTCGCGCAAGACGAGCCCGTGAACTTCAAGCTCCTCAAAGCCACCCCCGGCATTAACACTGCGGGGCTTTCCGCTGCCGCGACGCTCGAGAAAGTCTTTGGAGATGTGTTAGATCAGCTAGGGAATGTGGTTTCGCAACCGCTGAGTCTTCCGGTGGCGATTAATGCTGTAGCAAGGATAAATGTAGATAGGTTAGTGGTGAGGGCGATGAAGTTGGAGATCTGCGGGTGGAACTGCATGAACTTACGCGGCGCAGATGCGAGAATGTGCTTCCAGCTGCAGAGACGATGTGGAGAGCTGCTGCGGTCGCGATGAATATCTCGACGGCGAGTTGGCCGCCGAAAGCAAATCGAGAGGCTGCTTGCCGTGGCAAAAATTGAGATTGAAATGTTTTTACAGTGTGGCGTGGAGTTTGGGTTGTTCTTTATTATGTGATAAACTAATGCTCCATTTTGCCAGCCATCCTGGTTATGAGATTTGTTTCCCATTACTGAAAAGAGACTTCCCAATCTCGGTTCTGACTGCTGAGTGGCAGCCAGACAGTCTAAGTGTCAGGTGTGAGGCGTCAATCATCTATTTACCTTACGTGTACCCGTTGAAATTCTGCCTATCGTTTTCTCGTCACAAACAAACCGAGGTACAGGCTGGAGTCAATCCACATACCAGCAACATTCTTTGTATCAGTAACCAAGCCGAACGGTGACCGGGATTGATTGTCTCACCCGATGATAGGATGATATATCATTCCTCTGCTTACCAATTCAATTCTACGAGAATTGGCGATTGGGTGGCAGAAAACTGGGTCTTTGGTGTCGCGGGTTTCTATTTGTAAGCATTTCGCAGCCCCTTTTGGCAGTTTTCGCGATGCCAAGGCCCCCCTTTCCCGCTAAGCGGGGATGACGTTTACTTGCCCATTGACTTCAAGAGAATATTACCAAGCTTGAGTTGAAGGATAAAGAAGAAGAAGAAAAATTTGTTAGTGGAAATATAAAAATTCCTCTGTCTCTCGGATTTGATTATTTTGCCAGCCCTGTTCATTATTTTTTTCATTCGGAAATCCGATCCTCTTTTTCCACTGAACGAAGAGCATTCATAAATCGTCGAGTACTCTCAAGACTCACATTCGTACTCTCTAGCTTTCTAGCTAAACAACGTATGATGGCTCTCAAGGTCTTAATAACCGGCGTAACCGGCTACATGTAACCCCCCCCTGTTACTCTCCCTTATCATCTCTAACCCATCTTAGCGGCGGTTCCGTCCTCTCCACTCTCCTCGACTCACGCCAACTCTCCAAGCCCGAAATCTCAATCTCCGTTCTTCTCCGAGGGGAAGAAAAGGCAAAATTGTATGAAGCGAAGGGTCTAAAGACCTTTCTCTTTAATAGCCTGGACGAGACAGGTCTGCTGAGAGAAGTTGCTAGACAACATGATAGTGAGTGAAGTAGCCAATAAAAAGGACGTTTAAGTTGACGACTGGTAGCTGCGATCCACACCGCATCCGGATTCCACACCTCGTCTGCCATCGCCCTAATCCGAGGGCTTGCAGACCGCGCCAAAGAGACGGGAAACCCTGTGCATTACATTCATATACCAGGGACCTCTAACCTCGCTGACCAGCCCATCACCGGTGCACACCAGGAAGCGGAACCTCGAGTCTTCTCAGATAAGGAGAATATTCATGTTATGAGAAAGCTCGGGAAGAATTGCAAGTATATGCACAGCGCACAACAGATATCGAGGTCGTGGAGACGGGTCTCGCTCAGGGAGTAAAGACAACGATTATCATGAGTCCTACGATCTATGGCGTGGGCACGGGATTGGGGAATCGGCTGTCGATTCAAGTTCCGACGATCATGAAGGCGAGTTTGAAGAGTGGCGCGGTGGATGTTGTGGGTGAGGGGAAGGCGGAATGGGATTTCGTTCATATTATGGGCCTAGCCGACCTCTACGAGCTTGTGATATATAGAGTCGTAAAGGGGGAAGAGGTGCCGAGTGGCGAGAGAGGAATTCTGTTCTCTGGCACGGGGAGGTACAGCTGGATAGAGATGTCGCGCGGGATCACGAGCGCGTTATTTAATCTAGGTGCTATATAGACAGATGTCGTGAATAGGGTTGATAACATTGAAGCGGCGAGGTGTTGTTCGTGGAGTTGGGGTTTGCTTCGAAGTGAGTTCAACTCTTGTTTGGGTTGTGCTGGGCTAATGTGTGGTTTTATAGCTCCCGCACTAACTCTGAGGTTGGCAGAGAGCTTGGTTGGCAGCCTCAGAAGACGAAGGAGGATTTCAAGAATCACTTCTTGGAAGAGGCGGGCCTAATTGTGGCTGCGGAGCTAAGCGTTGATTCCGCTTGATTTGTTACCAAAAACTTCGATATCCACATAGCTTGAGATCGCAAAATTGTATGTCGCGTAAAAGATTGTATTTCAATCATTTGATCACTGCTGCAAACATAGGGGGGAACCTGCAGCATTGTGACGTTAGTCCAGCTTCCTTGTTTGTTTTCATTTTAAGCGAAAAGGGGTCGCGCCTTCCTGCCTCCCACAGTGAGTCGGTCTCTTCATACATACCTACCTCCTGAACGGCATATGAATCTCCGACCGACGAACACGTAACGCCATCACGCCAGCGCGGTATCCTTACTTACCAACAACCATCGTGAGCACCATTAGTCGGTTATTCCACTCCATATCGAACAACCACCAACGGCCGAGATGTCTTCTCCCCAATCTCCACAGCCAATAGAGGACGTGGACATGTACACCGAAATACCAGAGTCTCAATTCTCCCCATTCGCGATCTTCCCTCAAGCCGAGGCCGTAACGCCTCCTCTACCATTCTCCACTGTTGCCACACCGACGGCACTAGTCGAACGAGCCCACATTGTACTCGGCCCTCATGGAACATTCCCCCTGTTTCCCTTCTTTCCAACCGAGATACGTCTAAAGATCTGGAAGGCGAACCTCCGACCCCAAATCCTCCATGTGATCTACGACATCACCCTCGAGAGCCATTAGAGAATTAGCTACATGCACGGCCGTCAATACCGCGCTGCGTGGCGCTTCATGTCCTCACCAGCCGCCAACATGCAGAACCGCTTCATCTGCCAGGAATCACGAGCAGAAGCAGGGAAGGAAACATCCGGATACGAGCTGGTCAGGCTGATGGACGATGCAGCTGAAGCTCGTTGGTTCAATTACGACATCGATACGGTCTTCCTTGATACCAATGCCGAGCCACGCTCACCTTATGATGGGGAGGACTACGACCCATATGTCGACAATGTACTGCCACCACTGGGACATCCATTTCTTCACGGTACCCACCTGCGAAGAAATCTTAAGGTGCTCGCTGTCTCTGAGACGTTGTGGACCGACTGGCCGTTCGCTGCGGATAACGGATCGGTTGTGTCATGTGAGATGTGCCCGGGTTTTCACTGGGATGATACAAAAGACGATTTCAAGAAGATGATTGAGAAGATGGTATGCCTGGAGAAGTTGCAGGTTGTACGCACTTGTAACCGCCCGGATGGTGGCTGTGCAGGTAGACTCAAGCTTGGGAGGAGAAATGAGGAGGATCCCTATGGAATATCCTTGCTCCGCCGGGTCGACGAGTGGAAGGAAGAAAAGGGCCTGGAGATGGAGGTGGAAGTTTTGCAGTTTGTCGGTTAAGACCTGAGGGTGGGAGCAATGGTGGTAGAAGAATCATGGCATAGGATCTTGCATTACCCGATGGTATGGGATTGCTATCAAGAAGGTTTGAGATAACTCTTACATCAGGAGACACAGATCGAACTCGAATAGAGAAGTGTTTCAGGGTTACACGTGCAGATTTTACCTGGTACAAATAGCGATCCCACAAAATCTTCCCGTTCTGCTCCGAATCTAGCCGTTGCAGAACAGCATTTGTTCCTAACTTTTTAATAGTCAATTCATCAGTCTTCCTTCGCTTCGCTTACCTGCCCCTAATGGAGTTCAAAGTGCGATATAATATCAAGGGAATTCCACCTCTCCCACCTTGGCAGCGGTTAGAGAAGTCACCAGCGAAGCTGGGCTGCAACTCCCCTTGCATTCCAGACACGCCAGGGCTGAAAAGTGCCTCACATATTGGCATAACTTTACCTCTAGTTCTCCAATTTTTGGCAATAAGCACACTGGTTCGATCAAAGATGAGCTCCTCCACAAAGAGGAAGATATTCTTCGATGAGATTCTGCGGGTATTGCATGTTTTCGTCTGCGCCAGCGGAATGCCAGGATACCTCCTTAGTGCTTTGATCACGGACACTTCCGCCAGAAGATTCATCCGAATCAGGGGCTTCGCTATCTTTACAGTCATCCTCTTAGCCATCGGCTTCGGATACGGCACTTTTGACAAGATCTCCCTCAGTGCGTACTATATCCTCGCACAGGTATTTTTCAACTTCGGCCCCAACGCCAAAACGCTCGTAGTCCCAGCTGAATACTTTCCGACACGATATAGAAGCACGTGCTGCGGGTGGTGTGCCGCGCCTAAGAAACTCGGGGCGGTGATTATCCAGGTCCTCTCGCAGCCGCTACTTACGACGGGCGTTAGAGCCAGATGTAAGGGGGAGGGTGCTGTCCGTTTCTGGGGCATGTGATGCAGATATTTGCAGCAACGGTGTTCCTTGGGACCCTAGTATTGTTCTTGATTCCTGAGACAAAACGCCAAACGCTTGAGATTCTGGTTGGTGAGGTGTCGTTGGGAACGGGTAGCTCGAGTCGGACAGGCAAGGGTGGTTTGATTGGTAGGCTTACTTAGCGGTTGCATCGAAGGGACAGGAAAAATGTGGATAATGCGAAGGAAATCATGGGGGTTAGGACTGAGGGTGAAGATGGAGCCCAGATCAAAGAGAAGACTCCCAGATCAAAAGAGAAGACTCAAGGCTCGTTGACTTCTGTCAATAGTACGAGTAAGATAGCCAGAAGGCATAGCAAGCTGAGAGATAGCGAGAACGGCAGAAGTGGGAATCGTGAGTATGCGGATGTATCTCTGCAGGATATACGGCATTTGATGTCTGAGTATATATAACTGCCTTGGATTTGGAACATTCATATGACAGATACAACCATAAGCTTTCCTCACAGCTTCTAATATCATTCTTTGGTTCGTATGAGTCTCGAGAGCCATTTCTCCCTCTTCATTCATTCTCATCGTGCTCCAAGTTTCATCATTTTCCCTTTGTGGAGAGAGCCCTCGAATACTGGTCCATACTTTCTGGCTCTCGAGAAACACCTCGCTCATTTGAATGACAACATTTCCAAATTTCCCAAGAACAGATTTTGTTTATTCCGAAACTCACTCAATTCAGATAATTTAAAAACTCCATGCAATCTCCACATATCCCAATATCCAAATCCAAAACCTTCAATTACTTGGCAGGAATGATTACTTTCAAGTGTTTGTATTATAGGGCGGGAACACATTGAGATTGGGATGTGAGGCTATGCCTTTTTACATTTCCTTTGACCCACAAGTTCTCATCTGAGCACATAGTGGTAAAGTTTGAAACTTAGTCTTTGTCTCAACACATTCATTATCTTCTTTTGAATGTGTTGCTCCGTGGTATGTTGGAAGCCCATGGTTTGGAAGCCCCTGAAATAAGCGAGATCGCAAGCGAGGAAGGCGGTGAGACATCTTTTGCAATTATGAAACGCAGCAGAGATCGGCTCACCAAGATGAATACTGATGGTTGCTTCCGTCCATTGCTACACGTAGCGGGAAATACCATCGTGCTTGCCCAACTTGGTATTAATTCCGTCCGATAAGCACGTTATGTTTCAAAATCTGCAAAAATCGATGATGGGGGGTGCCAGTTGTGGAACTTGTGGCCGCGCTTCACACTCTGATTCGAAATTTCCCCACTCTTTCCACCTTTCAAGACCAATGCTTTCTCCATAGCCTTCGTTTGTAACGCGGGCCCCGGTAATAATTGTTGACATTGGGCAGAGAGGTGGGCATTTACACCCAACCGGACCCCTAGGGTCAATCATCATAGGATGCTCCCTGAGCCAAGGATCTAACCTCACTTCTCGTTTTCTAGTCGGGGTCCAGAACATTTCCACTGCTGCCTCTTTCGGTGATATGTTCCCTAAATTGGAAGGTGATTGTTTGAAACGAAAAACTGAGGCCGGCAATGCCTCGGCATGTGGACAAGAAACAAGCCTCATTGGGCCGAAAGATCAGACGGTTTAGAGTTTGGGTTGATCAATGCGGGATTGACTGCTGCCGAAGGTTTTTGCCAGGCAAATCTTTACACATCCAGAGGCGATCATCGTGGGGTAGTGTGGAGACCCTTTGATAGGTCAAAAGACTTCTCACTGAGAATTCTCCCTTTCTGCATCTTTCAGGATGTGTACGATTTATGTTCAGTTGAAAAGCAGTGGAAACGCAGATAGTAGCATCTCTCTGATTTCCTCTGCCGTTCACAATTGCAAAATACAATTTGTAACTCTTTGGGTCCCAGAGATGGATATGTTTATACTGAGCCTTAAAACATCTCTTTCAGGTTTCACGTTAGTGGTTCAGCTATTCTTAATTTTCGGATGCCATTTCGTCCTGTATATTCTTGCACTTCATATTTTAGCGCCGTGCTTTGACTTGAATCACTGCCTGTGAAACACCAGCCCTCGTCGTTTAGATGATTTTCCAGCAGCTCAAATCCACCATTCAGCTAGATCTGTTCTTAAACTCCCGTCGATATACCTCAAGACGGTCCGATTATCTTCTCAGAGATATAATTAGCATTTCTAGCTGCTTCATGAGCTGAAGAGGAGGCACGAGCGGTGAATCTTCACCCCAGAATCTATTCACAGGATGGAAAGTGTCAATCAAAATAAATGTAATAAGATGCAATTCCCACCAAATTCATGATTTAAACAAAATCCATAACTGGCAAGAGTTTTTTTGTGTACTTTCACCGCATTCTAAATATCCTTTTTGGTCAAGCCCTCCATCAGCAATTATGAAGCTCACTTTCAACTTGTCTCAAGACGAAAACTATCGCCGGATCAAAGGGTACCTGCTGGACGGAACCCGCGCTCTCCCCGGTTCCACTGGGCGATATCTCATCCAGAAGGTTCCTGTCGTTCAATGGATCGGGAATTATTCTCCTAGCTGGATAATCAATGATCTCATTGCTGGCTTGACAGTGGGAGTTATTCTGGTACCGCAAGCATTGGCCTACGCAAAGATCGCTGGCATTCCACTTCAAGATGGACTTCTTGCTAGTTGGCTGCCTTCTGGGTTGTACTTTATCATGGGAACATCAAAGGGTGAGCCTTCCAGCATCGCATATAGAGCGTCGTTAATAGTTTCTCAGATATCAATACTGGTCCTACTTCCATCATCGGCCTCCTGACGGCACAGATCATCAAGGAAGTTTCCTCAGAGGGGTTCACACCAACTGCAATCACCGTTGCTATCTCCTTCTCAGTTGGGATATACTGCTTCATCATGGGAATGCTGAACCTGGGCTTTCTGCTGGAATTTGTTTCCCTTCCCGTCCTCACAGGCTTCATCTCAGCTGCAGCCATTACAATCATACTTGGGCAAGTACCTGCCATCTTTGGAGAAACCGGCGTCGGGACAGGAACTGCCAACCAAATCCACGACATTTTCACCAAACTCCCCCTGACGAAGCCAGTCACAGTTGCCGTCGGCTTGGGCAGTATGGTTCTCCTCATCATGCTACAAGTGCTGGGTCAACGTCTGGGAAAGAAGAACAAAGCAATTTGGATCATCTCTATTGGCAGAAATGCCCTCATCATCATCCTCTTCACAATTACCAGCTTTTTCCTTAATCGAAACCTCAAAACACCACTCTTCGATTTAACAGGAAAAATCCCGCCTGGTTTGATTCCCCCTAAGACACCTGACCTAGCACTGGTCAAAAGGGTCTTCGCACCCAGTGTCGCTGTCTTCCTCGCTGCCTCTCTCGAACACATTGCAATTGCTAAGTCCTTCGGCCGTAAAAACCACTATACAATTTCAGCAAACCAAGAGTTGACCTTTCTCGGTGTCGCAAACCTCGCCAATAGCTTCTTCGGCGGCATGGCCGTCGGCGGTGCCGCATCCCGCACAGCGGTCAACTCAGAATCGGGCGTCAAGTCCCCTTTGTCTGGAATAGTCACGTCGGCTGCAGTGCTGGCGTCCATCTTCTTCCTCACCAACGCGCTGTTTTGGATCCCAAAAGCGACGCTAAGTGCGGTGATCATCGTAGCCGTATGGCAGATTGTCGTTTCACCCTCGGTCTTTATCTCCTTTTGGAAAATCTCTTTCATGGACTTCGTTGCTTCTCAGATCGCGTTTTGGGTTACGCTCTTTGTATCCGCTGAGTTTGGCATTGAGTCAGCAACTGCGTTCATGGTTGCTATCAGTATTCTACAGACTGTCTTCAGCAAGGGGACGACGGTCACGAGCAAGAACTTCGAGGAAGTGTATCCGCAACTTGAGGGTGGTCATGGTAGACAACATATTCAGATTGGAACGCAAATCGTGCGGTTTGACTACCCAATCATCTTCGTTAATGCTTCAAGGGCCAAAGAGTCAATTCTTGATGCGGTGCAGACGTGGAATCTTGGAGCCTCCCCCTTCTCGGATTCGGCGTCTGGGAACCCGGATCGCCTTTGGAATGAACTTGGTGCTAAGCGTATCAAGTTCCTCAGACGGAAGGCGGGAATTCAACCCCGCGATGAGGAATACTTGCCCCAAATCCGAGCTGTGATATTGGATTTTCAGGGAGTGAGGTATGTTGACGCCACCGGGATTGAGGCGTTGAAGGCTATGAAAACCGAGTTGCGGACTTATGCAGGCGAGGGGGTGGAAATTCGGTTTGTGGGACTAAGAAACTTGATTGTGGGGAAGCTTGAGAGGGCAGGGTGGTCTTTTATAGACCAAGGGGAGGTCGAGGGCAGTGCAGAAATTGGAAGTAAGGTTGTGCTTTATCAGCGACTGAACGAGGCAATCTATGCCAATGGAGATGTGTACGAGAACGATTCTTTCAAGAAAGGAGCGAAGGTTGAACTAGAGGACACCCACTAGGTTCTCATTGGGAATGATAGGTGATTAGGATAAAGATGCGGTTATAAGAGAGTCGCGTTTTGTTTTACAGCATATTTTGGTTTATGGAGAACATTTTTTTAGTAATTGCACTCTAATCCTTCAGTCTTTCTTCCACATTCGGTTGGTAAGCATAGACGCTTCTACTCAGGCACTAATTACCCTCGACTCGCCTAGCTCACCTCAGCTGCTTAAGCCCCTTACGTAGCCTCAGAGCAGTACCCACTACTCACGTATAGTATTCGCGTCTTAAAGACTTGTCTAATAAGAAAATATATATTCTTAGGGCCTTATTTTATTATTTTAATGAGTTTTAGTAGGCAAATTATAAAAAGGACCCCCCCCTTCTACTAAAAAGGACCCCCCCCCCTAGATAGCCAAAACTACCAAAAAAAAGAGCTAATGTACGTAAAGATCGTAAAGTAGGGAGTTGCATTTCTCATAAATAGAGTTAATTAAAGCTAGCTAGAAAAGAACTCAAGTGAAGCGTGAGAACTCCAGGTGACTAAGCGAACTAATCGCACTAGACTAAATCTAGAGATCACATAGTAAGAGTACTATAATAAGAGCCTTATAGTTAGTATCTGCTTTAGTTTCTATTAGGTCCCTTAACTACTTAGCTAGGGTCTTTACTTTTAGTATAGGAATAATATTAGGCTCTAGGGGGGCTTATAACTAAGTCAGATCCCGTGACTTCAGGGGAATTTACAGAAAACTCCCTATTTTACCTTATTAACCTGCCCTAGATTCTCGATTCGAATTACGACGTTAGCTAACTAGTATTAAATTTATTAAGCGTAGAGCTTATAATAGCCCTTAGGCGAAAAGGGGGGCTTATCACGTGATATCTCTCCCGAAGATCTTGAAAATTACTACTTCCTTCTATTATTTTTGTATACTCCTCTTATTAAACTATTAAATCTAAGTCTAGTAATTACTTCTCAAAGCTCTATACATAATTCTAGGGGGGGGTCCTTTTTAGTAGAAGGGGGGGGTCCTTTTTATAATTTGCCGTTTTAGTAATTAATCTAAAGAAACTTAAATAAGCTCTTAAGTATCTTTAATAAACCCTTTTATAAAAATAAATTTATTATACTATAGGTTATAACATACAGTAATTAGGAATTTTGTTTAAGGAGAGTAATTTTCTATTATTTATTTTAAGTCTTATCTCATCATGCCGTGAAATCGGCTCGAGAAGCAGCCTGAAAGCCCCCACGACACACCCTCCCTCTTGATCGATACTTCGTCGCCTTCACGAAGGGCTCCCGGCAATGTATCGGAATGCAGTATGTTGAATAATATAGTTAACCATTCCACTTCCACTAAATGGCATTTTAGTTTCGCTAAAGCTGTGCTGCTGTTGTTTGTTGCCACGGTTTACAGACGATTCGAAAAGCAAGAGCCATTCGAGACTCCTAGAGCTGACGTCGATTTCCAACATGATCTATTTGCACCACGTGCTGCTTTCGATTCTAAGGGGTTAGAATAATCTTCAAGTGAGCTAGGTCAAGGTTTACTCATAATATTCATTAATGAAGGAACCCCTTTGGTATTTATTAGTAGATTCTAATTGGAACGGGTGAGCAATTCATGACTGAGATTTTGTTTACTCTCCTACGATAATAACATGCAACTTCTTGATTGATGGCTGGCTTTGCGTTATGCTAGACGTAAAACTACTCTCTTACTTTTGCGTGATTAACCCGCTGTCTTGGGTTTTTGCCCATAAACAGTGTACCTACCCAGTCAATAATGTCAGTAGGTATTCGTGAAAATGTTACGGCTACGGTAATACATACAAATCCGCGTAAAGCTGTGAGCTTTGCATCTTCATCTGTGTCCTCACTTTCGCGGCAAACACGTCGTATTCCTGGGCAGTCCATCCCAGTACACGTGTGAAATGCGTCGGGCCATACTTGTTGAAGCTTGAATCACGTGCGTAGCAATGGTTCCGCATAAACGATACTGAATTGACTGCTGTTCTACAGTGGAATGTAGCCTAGCTATATAGCCCTGAACGCCCTAAGTCACATGCGCTATGGCCCCTAAGCAGTAAGCCTATATCTATGCCTAGCTGAACTGATTCCACCTTACAGGGCATACCTCAGTATGCCCGGTAAGCCTAGGGCATAGTATACCAGTAAATAAGCTCCCAGCTATTTAGCCTAATTAGTGCACAGCCCTATAGCATTCAGCCCAGGCTCCCTAAGCCCCTAAGGCTTAGTTCAGGGCGACCTCCATTAGGTGCCTCAGGCACCTAATTTCAACAATACTATGATACACCATCGAGCATGTTGGCCAACTGGTACATACCAAGAGTCTCCAGTTTCTTATCTTTTGGCCAATTTCCAACCGGGATGGTGGCTATGTGCTGGACGACCTCACTGTAGCCCGCATTGTGAACCCATTCATGCATATGGGTAGCGACATCCATACGACGACCAAACTTTGATGCTGCTTCGTGTAGGCCATCCGTCCATTTCACGACGTCGGATACCTGGTCCATGGGGCCGTTGTTCGACTAGAGCACAGGTTCGAAATCGCAGATCTCGATCCAGCCACCAGGGTTCAGGTGGTTGAATGCATTAGTCAGGAGACGAGGCCAATCTTTGATGGCGCCCATGAGGGTGCGTATGTGGATGTAATCGTAAGGGGCGCCAATCCACTCATCCTCCGCATCTTCAATAATGAATTCGACATTTGGTGCCACCCTAAACGACATTAACATAATAGACTAGGGGCCCCGCAGGCTCGGCAAAAATACCTAAATTTCCGGTATCGATACGTATCGATGCTAGAATCGTAAGGTATTAATAGTATCGATAGTAGCATTAATTCCCCGAACCTAATTTTCCCCTTTAATTATAATTAACTTTAGAACTACTTCTCTTATAGGAAAACTTTTAGTGGCGCAAATATTCTCCTTAATTTAGGCTTTCTATTTAGCTACTTATCTTATACTTTAGGCTAAAACTCATCTTAATATAGCTATTTTAAGTAAAAATAGGCTTTTGGGATTTTTGTGAGGCTCGCTTATATATCTAGTACTTTGATAAGAAATACGAATATGAGGCTTAATTTTCCGAATACGAGAGAAATTTAAATTTAAGATATTATTAACTTTTATTAATAATAGTAAATAAATTTTTTAATAGAAAGACTAGAAATTAAAGGAATTATATATAAATATATTCTTATATAAATAAAATAATAAAATAGAGAGATAATTTTTAGATATAAGAATCGATTTAGTATCGATAGTACTAATAGTATTAATAACTGACTAATACTAGTATAGTATCGATACAAGTATCGATGCCTCAGGTATTTTTGCCGAGCCTGCTAGGGGGTCAATATGGCGTACTTACCACGGGGGCTGGATAGGAGAGAGATCTGTTCCTATGACATGAGATTCTGGATGTATGCTTCGGTCAAAGTTAGATTCGAATAAAGACTCAGTTCAGAAGAAGATTCGTAACTACATACTCGCCGAAGTCTAATGCCCATATGCCCGTCCGGTTCCAACGCCGAGCACACGCGCAGGGTTGTCAATAGGAGCCAGATAGAGCTTGCCCTTCTTGCCCATTGTGTAGGCATGATGGGCCTGAAAGGCCGTGGTTAGAGACAGTGCGTGGATTGAAGATAGATAATGTATTTACAAGATCGAGACGATTTTGTTCTAACTCGCCATTTGGCTGTATGGCATTAGCTTGCAGTGTGAAAGCTTACAGAATACTTACAACCAAGTATACTCCATCCTTGTATCCGTGGTAGCGTCGTCCATTCTGTCCCAAACAAATAAGTATTGAATCTAACTCCAGGACTACGTGCGATTTGTACCTCCTCCCTAGATAGGGTGAGTGATAAACAATATAAACAGCTATTCTCTTACCTGTATTTCATAATATCGCTCACTATGGAGGCTCTATCACTTGTTTGACTTTCATTGTCCTCAAATGCACTATCTTCAGCTTCTAGGTCGGCCTCCACATTGGTGGCAGCTGCTGTAGGGGGGTGTGTGTCAGCCATTCCAGCTATGAAGAGCAATTTCAATGATATCTGGGGATTTTCTTTGAAGGGGTGACGGGGTTTTCCCGTTGGTTTTTGGATGGGGGACCGCAGGGTTACATGCGAATCGAATTTTATGTACAGAAGTAAGGGGTACACTTCTCCGGGTCTTGACCCGTCGTCCGCGGCGGCCAACGCGACAGAACTCAAGAAACGTGGGGATTTTCCTTGTTGTGGACATTCACCGCATGCACGACTGCTGTTCCGTGCTGCACGATGCAGTATTATAACTCGTTGGTCGACGCACTATCTCCGACTAGCTCCGACTATCTCTCGGGTAGTTCGCCGAGTGCTTTATTTACATTCGTTACGCAAAAGAGGCCGAGTTGCTACAGGGAATCGATAGGGCTCGGAATAAACTCTACGTGCTAAAATAGATACCATAGATAACCGTTCGTTCCTCTCTCTCACCCCTTACTAAAGTTGGTCCGTCATAACGACATGCTTATTTACTAATTCCTTTCGCTTTCTGGGCTGTGCCTACATAATTTGGCTAGGTACACCACAATGAGCGGTGTGATAGCCGTAGCCACCTCTGGCAAGCAATGCGAGGATTGAGATTCAGGCCCGCTGGTTGGTTTAATTAAGTGGATTTCATCTCGCTCGGTCCCAGGCTCTGGTATCCAATCCATTGACTGCCCGAATTAGTGGCCGTGCAGGTTGTGCGTATAAATAACGTGGAAACTATAACCGATTCGCAGGGGACTAAAAGAAGACCCGTGACCCCCCTGAGCAAAATCCAGTTGACTCATTAGCGTGCTCAAGACAGGGCTCGGCTTAGGTGGCCCAAAGATGGAAATGGATTTCGTAGGTTCAATTTTCGTCTAAGATTTTATCGGCAGTTCAACTCTAATCCTTCAATCTTCATGCCATATCTGGTTAGTAGGCATGGTCGCTTCTATTCGGGCGCTAATCACCCTCGTCTCACCCTCGGCTCAGCCAGCTCACCTGAGCTCGCGAAGGCGGCTCCGAAAGTTACGGTGGAGTTCGAAAAAGGGAAGGGCCATGAAGAGGAAGTGGGCTGTTGGAGTGGAGCTTGTATATTGAGGTTAAGCTACCTGCAAAATAGAATGGCGTCTAATTATAGATTATCTGAACTTATCGTTGCCCTTCGCAGTGCAAGTCCGGGCCCCTTTCTTCTCCGAATCAAGTAATTCGCCTCTCCGCTCGCAAGGAATTACCCCGTTCTGTCTTCTTGAGCTGTTTATTAATACACACATATTTGCATCCTTTTAAGATGGCGCACAGGAGGAATAACTAAGCGCCAGCCAATGACGGGCTCAGAAATATACTCTTAGTCCCTAAAGCTTTTTCGACCACCAGGACGACCTCCAGTACATTATAGTTATCCGCCCAAGATAGAAGGGAAAACTCGATAACCGCCCACGCCTACCCCACCAAAATTTTGATTTTTTAAAGTCTGGGGAAAATTCTAAAAACTTCCCAGATTATAAAGATCAAGTTGAGCGGTTGAGGGTGGAGGCGGTTGTCGGGTGATCCGTTCTAGGTTTAGCTCCAAAAAATCATCGAACCCGTCATGTTGGGATTACGTAATCGTAGGACGGCCTGGGAATTGAGGTGACTTTGAGAGCACACGTAGGCATAACAGATGTCTGCGCTTAGGTTTCTCGCGGTGTTACCTATAATTCTGTGTACTCTCGAGTTGCTTGGAGTCCCTTTATTCAAGTTCCCGAGACTGTTCCCCTCCAAGATGGCGACGTCGTCCGACCCTTCTACTATTGACCTCGAAAACGCTGGCACAGTCATCACCGATCTAACCGTGTGCTTCTGCTCTCCAACAGAAACTCCTTCTAGCTGCGCACTAGACTCACGGATATGGCACCGCATAGAGAAGGACCTCTACTTATATACAGCTCGGCAGAGCGCATGGCTACATATAGCGCGGGCGAAGGAGACAGAGCTCACAGCTAACGACCTGCTAGTTATGGATATTAGAGTTGGCCAGCCGCATCCCGGCGCTGACTCTGATAATTCATGGGAGAGCCGACCTAGCGGCATTTGGGTGCTAAGACGTAGCTATAGCGGGGACATTCGCCAGGCTGTGACAGAGCTGGACGTTCTTTTTGGTATAGATGCCGTTGATCCACGACCACAATGGGCTCTTATGCAACGACCGCTCCAGCTCAAAGCTCAGCTAGAGGTACCGGTTGCAAGGCTAAGCGTACTATACGGCAGGGCAAAGCCGAAACAAAGTAGGCTTCGAACGGCATTGAGAGTTAGGGAGGACGGCAAATTCAAGGTTCTCCAGATCTCCGACACTCACATGGTTACTGGTATTGGCGTATGCAAAGATGCTATTGATAGTCGTGGGCGGGCTCTACCTGAAAGCGCGGCCGACCCACTCACCGTAGACTTCCTTAAAAAGACCTTAGATATCGAGAAACCAGACCTTGTTATTCTCGCTGGAGATCAACTACATCACGATATCCCCGATAGCCAATCTGCCCTTTTTAAGGTGGTTGCTCCTCTGATTAACCGTTCGATTCCATGGGCAGCTGTCTTTGGTAATCATGACAGTGAGGGTACTTACGCATTATCACGTAAGTAGCCTGTTCCATAAGGTGGCCAAACCTAGACCTAGCCATAGATACCCAGCGGTATCACGATTTCGTGAGCATTAGAGGATTTTTTGCTCCGCGCGGTGCTCTCCAACACTCTTGTGCCCTCTTGATCAGCTAGGTCCCAGTAATGATAGCTGCTCATTAGTTAGGCCGCGTCCTTGGGCTTGTATTTGTGTGTCATGACACGACATTTCGCGACTCTTACTGACTACATAACATGGCAGGCACGGCACAGATGTCAATCCTTCAAGACCTGCCCTTTAGCCTTTGCCAGTCGGGCCCAGAGCAGGTCGACGGCGTAGGCAACTATTACCTTGAGATCTTGGCTCCCGCGCCGTCACAACGCCCACTATCGACTTTATATTTCCTAGACTCCCACGGACAGATACCAAGTAAGGTACACAATCCAGACTATGACCCGATTAAGCAAAGTCAAATCGACTGGTTCACAACCACTTCGCAGGCGCTACGAAAGGCACGTGACAAGAACGACAATGGTAGCCGCTTTCATCTATCTCTGGCTTTCGTACACATCCCTATTCCCGAGTACGGAGACCCCACTCTTATAATACGGGCCGGCTATCGCAGAGAGCCCACCGAGGGTCCGAGCTTTAACTCCCACTTCTATAATGCTCTCGCCAAAGAGGGCATATTAGCATTAGGCTGCGGCCACGATCACGTGAATGACTTCTGTGCTCTGCTGCCACAAAAGCAAAAAGAGTCGCAGCAGAATAGCTACGAGACTCCCCAGCTTGGCCCGTGGCTATGCTATGGAGGTGGCAGTGGATTCGGAGGGTATTGTTCGTACGGGCGGAAGCGATATCATCGGCGAACGCGGGTCTGGGAAGTCGATACGAGCACCAGAAGCTTAAAGACTTGGAAGCATGTTGAATATGCTGGGGAGCGAGTAGATGAGCTGGTGCTTGTGGAAGGCGGCGCGGTGGTCCCCCCCTTGTGATATAGATGAAAGCACAGGTGGCGTGGCT
Source organism: Hyaloscypha finlandica (assembly GCA_021399475.1). Lineage (NCBI taxonomy): Eukaryota > Fungi > Ascomycota > Leotiomycetes > Helotiales > Hyaloscyphaceae > Hyaloscypha > Hyaloscypha finlandica. The sequence continues at coordinate 226,059 of JAJTUR010000065.1, read as the reverse complement.
GCTCTGCTCAGAGATTGTGCTGCAAGCTGAAGCTGGTCTCGCCACGAAACTACAATACGTTTTTGCTCCTTTCGGTACACACGGCTGCACAAAGGAGGTTGTCAAGAGGGGCGAAATGAGGAGAATCAGGAAGCGGCTACTTATCTTACTTACAGGTATCCGGGGAGGTTATTAGCGAGGTCCTTCTAGAGGTGGATGTGTTTATACTCGAAGGTGAACAGGGGACACAGTCACTAGCGCGAATATATGTCTTGTACGGAGAAAAACAGATAATTCAACAAAAAAATCAAACTACGCCATTCACTCACAACTTCCTTGCAGCGCCAAACACTTAATTTCTTCAGCTTCCAGGCCGTTACAAATGAAATACAAAAGAGCTTCTACAGGCTAAGGAACTCAAACTGGGCTCCAATACCATGAAAATTATCGCTGACAGAAGTCTAGTCGTGGGCTTGCATATGCTGACGACGACACGCTCCTCGTGGCCGAAGTTGACTTGTCTCGATTGATCGTTGACATCTGCCTCATTAATGGTCATCGGATAGAGGTGCAGATAATCATCTATTCCAGCCCCGGTGGGTGGACTAACGGGCGTGAACAGAGATAGCGGAGAGGTTTTGGTGTTCGTCACGTGACTGGTAGATTTCAAGTCGGTGGAGGGTGGTCCGACCGTCCGTACGACAATGTTGACTGACCACTGACCATTTAGGTTAGCGTGGAACTGGCCCAACTCTAGGCGCCAACTCAGCAGCGCGAGCTGCCTTCCTCAACCAAACTTTGTTTTCTCGATATCGACTCAGCCGCAGCTAGAAACTAACATGGGTATAACTAAGATGCTCGGTAAAGCGTTCTCTGCAATTATCTTCGTCAGCGGAGCGTGGTTAGGATGTGTTCTTGCCTGCACCCGTGTCTGGCTCCAGCGACAGTACGCGGTCCACCGTCGTACGATCACGTGCGCTAATTCTTTCAGGATCTTTTATGCGCACCGAGTCCCAATCTGGTGGGGCCAGAAGTTGAACAAACCGGAGACTTTTGGGTTTTTGAGTTTGTCATTTCCCATTGCCCGTTTCGGGAGCCCAAGCTTTGAAGAGTGAGCTGATACGTCTGTTGAAGAAAACCAAGTCACCCCATTTCACATACCAACATCAGATGGAGAGAGGCTGTATGCATGGTTAGTTGTACCATTGAAACTATATGCAAAGCATGAGACAGAACTTGTCACTGAAAGCAGCGCGCCTCTGGGAGACGTGCAAAGGAGGGTGGGGTTCAAGTTGTTGGAGAGTGATCCCGAAAGTCGTTTGGTCATTTATTGTAAGATAGCCACCAGCTTGCCCGAAATTACCCGCCACGATTTATTAACCATTTGTTAGTCCATGGCGTAAGTAGTGGAGGCTCACAATTGCCCGGCTCCGCTAACGGTAAAGAATGCTGGAACTGTAGGTCAGACACGACGAACGGACGCCTATCGTCTGGTATCTTCCGGAGCTTCAGAGAAGATATTTGTGCTTGCATTTGATTATCGAGGCTTTGGGTCTTCCACAGGATCTCCCACGGAAGACGGTTTAATCACCGATGCCATCTCAGCCATAAAATGGGCGATGGAAGTTGCTAATGTTTCACCAAATCGAATAGTCCTCGTTGCTCAGAGCCTTGGCACTGGTCTGGCCTCTGCAGCGGCAGCTCATTTCGTTAATTCGCAGCCCAAAATCGAATTTGCAGGCATCGTCCTATGTGCTACTTTCACGGAATCATCCTCTGTTTTCATGGATTTTAGACTCAAAGGGCTTATAGCTCCTTTGGCTCCGTTACGATATTTCCCAACCCTAGAGGCTTGGTTCAAAAGATCTATCAAAGACACGTGGAAAACATCTGATCGATTAGTGACCTTGGTCAAGAAGAGTGATAGGCTCCGCTTGACTTTGGTACACGCAACTTCGGATCAAGTTATCTCCTGGAGAAATTGCAATGATTTGTTTTATACGACAGTCAATGCTGCCGATGAGCGGGAGCTTACAAATGCCGAGATCGATGAAGGCAAGGAGACTCGCCACCTGGGTGATGGAGGCTGGACTTGTTGTTGGGTGGCTGGAGACAAAGTTATTAGGCAGAATGTTCTTAAACATGGTGGCAAGTCTTATTTCCCTCTCCTAATTAAAACAGCTCACTGATTACGTAGGGCATAATGGTATCATGAAATGGGCACCAGTGGCATTGGCGACGTTGAAAAGTTTTGAGCTGAAGTAGTGGTATTGTAGGCTTTCTTATATGGAAGTATAGGCTTCTTGTGTGCGGCGTTGAGTGCCATGGATCACTCTTGTGCTATGAAGTCCCAGGAAACCACTTTCTGGTAAACGATTGCAATTGAAAGTTCAATTGGTAATTAGATCATTGTCAACGTGTTATATATCAAACATGGGGCAAAAAGGCAACCCAGGCTCGGCAAAAATACCTAAATTTCCGGTATCGATACGTATCGATAGTAGCATCGATTCCCTGAACCTAATTTTCCCCTTTAATTACAATTAACTTTAGAACCACTTCTCTTATAAGAAAACTTTTGGTAGCGCAAATATTCTCCTTAATTTAGGCTTTCTATCTAGCTACTTATCTTATACTTTAGGCTAAAACTAATCTCAATACGGCTATTTTAAGTAAAAATGAGCTTTTGAGATTTTCGTGAGGCTCGCTTATATATTTAGTACCTTGATAAGAAATACGAATACGGGGCTTAATTCTCCGAATACGAGAGGTATTTTTAATTTAAGATATTATTAAATTTTATTAATAATAGTAAATAAATTTTTTAATAGAAAGACTAGAAATAAAAGGAATTATATATTCTTATATTCTTATATAAATAAAATAATAAAATAAAGAGATAATTTTTAGGGGTAAGAATCGATAAGGTATTGATACGTATCGATTCTTACGATACCTGAAAAATACCTAATACTATCGATAGTAGTATCGATGCCTCAGGTATTGTTGCCGAGCCTGAGGCAACCCAGTTCACCGTTTCAAACACTCCAAGGGGCATTTTCCTCAGAGTGATAAACACCTGCACAATCAAACACAACCTTGCTGAAAGATATGCCAGAAATACAAAAGCACCCAGCATGATTTGAATGGTGGAGACTCGCTGCCTCTCCGCAACCACTTTCTCCAGCTCCAACCTTTTCCATGGCCACACATACGCTACCAATTGATAGAACCTCCGATTGCTAAACGTCCAAAATACCACCATTGACCCAGCCATAGTCAAACACGCAACCTGCCACAAAATCTGCTCCACCCGAGTGGGGAAGTCGAAAGACCATGCTAGCAGATGAACACCTGCGTATCCAATCCAGATCGCGCCGACAAAAACCTGATCGAGGATTCTATACTTCAATCCGAAGACATCATTTCGGATGCGAGTTGATGGGCCGAGAAAAGACTTTCGAGATGGCCAATTTGGCGTCTTTAGTATTAATTCTGAAGTAAAACTAGGACTATTGATTGTGCTGATAAAATCTAGTGGGGTTTCCCGCCATGAAGAGCGCTGGGGGCAGATACGCTGAATTAGTTCTGTTGTGCTCTCGGTGGCATCCAGGAAGGACGGGACATCGATGTCTTTGGGTTTGCTGAACCATAATAGAAAGGTGGCCACCGAGGGTATGGCGAAACCTATCGTCCCAATTTCGAGAGGGGTTATCCGTTGCGCTGCGACAGCGCCCGTGTTGGTCCGTGCACATTTAAGCGACCGTGAGCAGCAAATCATATCGTGAAGTTCATGATTTCGTGCCCTCTGATTTGCTGCATCTTTGCGGTATATTTGATACCGGAAACACGGGCGCTGCCGCAGCTGAACGGATAGGCAATTTCTGAACTGCTCTGCCTAGGCACTGTAGCACCAACCAGCCGATTTGGAAACAAGCAAATGTTTTTGCAAAACTATCCGCCTTGCTTCTGTCCCAGATCTCCTCTTCGGTGAGGGAGGGCAAGTCGATGTGTTTGCCTTTCACCAAGTAGAGCAATTGCGTAGCGTTGATGGGAAATGGATCACTGTCTCGTGGTCTCAGCCAAACGCCACCCATGTTTAGGAAGAAGGCATGTCTCATTGTCCACTTATCGTGGCCTAGTGCCACCATTGTAGCCATCGAATCCCTAGCTGCAGTATATTGCGCGAAAGCTGAAGCTGTCAAGACCTCGGGGACAACGACGGCTATGGTCATCCATTTCGTTTTCCGGATGAGCACGCGGATGCGAGATTCGTTTCTGGCTGGAAGATTGAGGTGCAGGACGGTGTACGTTGCGACGAATATGGTGAAGAAACAGGCCCACAGAATGCCGATTGTTCCTCGACCGTTAGGTTCATCAACCCACCCGTCTGCGAATATTGTGGTTGCTGCATAGGTCTTGTCTGTGTTATTTCGCATCTTTGTCCACCGAGTAGTAATAAGACAAATTCTGTACTTAGGAAATCGAAGCTTGAATGAATTCTAATCGTATAATTTGTTACGCTGTGACTTAACACACTAGGCATGAGGTGGGTGGAGTCGTGTACTCGTGGAGAAGACGGCAAGACCACTCTGGCGAAGTTTTTGCGACTCTGCTAAAGGCTGGAGTTTCCTTATTTACTTACCGTTGCCTCGATTCTGAAACACTTTCTCTCGCCTCATGCCTGTATCTGCCCTATCATTTTACGAGCGCGGCTGGTGAAGTGCAGCCGTACCGTGGGTCTGACCTCGCCAGCCCTGAAGTGTCTCGAAATAGACCAATTGAGTCTTCGGCTCAACCCGATGTTGTTGGTTCCCGATCCAGCACACCCGGCTGTCCAACGCCCGGTTTGGCCCCTGCGCCCGAGTCTCGCTGGCCAAGAATATTTCCTCGATAACTCCTGCGGCCAACAACTTCGATATCGTCACGTTCTACTATATAATTGAGCACAACAAACCCCAATTCCTCGGCAGTCAGATATACAATCATGCCTTCTTCTCCTATGAATGCAGCTTATTCGAGGAGAAAGATCGCAAGACTGCCCGCACCATAGAGAATCCGAGGATGTGATTCCTCACTCCATGGCTCCGTTGTTATATTTCCCACAAGCGTCTCCTGCAACAACAGATGTCTTCGCGGAAATACAACCCGTCGGCCGCTATTGGCCAATGTTTTGTTTTTCGTTGTTGCACTGCCAGCCTTGCAGCTCAGCTTACCAGCATCAGTCAAGGCTTTAGAGTTTAGCTCTCAGCCTCACAGGATACAAATACAGTATGTGGTAAAAAGTAACTGGAACTATTGACGAAAAGTGTAGTCTCCGCATCCTCTTGACTTTACTTTATGGATTTGAAATATTTAAACGCTTCGAGTCAAGTATGGATGGGTGGGGAGCCTCGCCGTCGAAAATAACCCGATGTGCAGGTTGTGAAACACGACTGTAGCCGCTGCAACCTAGGTGAAGGACGCGTGATAAATTCGCCTGAATTAATTGGACGCCTCGAGCGAAAACAAGTTGATCAGTGGGGATGCGTTACGATCCTTGGGGGAGTGCATCGGAGAAGGAATGCTTGGCTCAGCCTCGATGGAAAAGAGTTGAGAGAGGCACAGCAAGCAGATCTCGTGTAACCTCAACTTCACCCTGATGGCGGGAAAAGCCGCAGCAGCTCACGTCCAGCGACTAAAACGGGCCCAGCGAAAGAAAGAAGTTGTCTGAGATTGGGTAAGTTATAGTGGAAATGCTTACCTTAGCGGAGCGAGCTGGGGGGAGATTACGGGGAAGCCTGCTTGGAGGAGGCGGCCGGTTGTGCCTTCACTGGGGGGAGTTAGTATAAAAGGGATGGGGATGAGAGGGGAAGTCGAGCTATAACAGCCTACATATACCCATTTTGGCGGGCCAAGATTCGTGACTGGACCGGTTTGGCCGCTCCAAAAGACACTCAGTCTGTTGGGTCCGCCGCATGGCTCGGTAGCGTTGCCGGTATAGGCCAAGTAACAGTTTGTAGCTTTTGCAGCGAGAGCAGCTCCGGGAACGCGCTTCGAGTCGCAGACTAGGGTAGGGTCAATAAATTGTTTGTTAAAGTGAGCATGCATGGAGTTGAGGGGCACGCACAACACTGAGATGCGTATTCACATGCGGCGTACAGAAAATCTTTGGCGCTACAGAAGCTGATATATGATTCATCGGTCATGGCGGTGTCGTTGCTGTAAGTTGCTCCATTGAGAGTACGTCCGATTTCCCTGATCGAGTGTGAGTACAGGCCTCTATAATTTTATTCGGGACGTAAAGGAGGTTTGCTCAATCTCACGTGTAACATCCCTGATATGTCCAGGAACCAGGAAGAGTCGCCGGTGGACTGAGGACCGTAGCTCTCTCCTGAATTGTGGCATGGAGAGCGTTTGAAACCTACATATGTTCCGGAATTGCGAGTGAAAACAATCTAGGGAGCTGATGACTTACTTGTGAGAGCAAAACGCTCACTGCAAGAGCTTTTCGGAGGAGTGCCGAAGCCATGATCTGCGACGTGCAAATAAATTTGAATAGGTCGAAGCTTCTCATATGAAAATTTCTATTGCATCTCACTCCACTATAGAATTTCGGAGTGGCGCATCCGATGACTGTCATCATAACGGATGCTGGAGATAGGGCTGTCTAAAGGATTCAGCCGTGGAACCGAAATAGGAAGCACGACACAGCGCCAATGAGGCACAAGAACTGAATACGGTAGCAGAGTGGGTTTCTGTACTTGGTGAGCAATTCCGAACATCAATAGACTGAAATTTATAGTAATTGACTCCAACTTCTCGGACAAGCCGTATGCGTTTGAAGCAAGTGTCAAAAGTTACAGGCATCAAGATGCTTGATACAAACGCAGGAAATCAAAACTCGGAAGACCTAAAATTTTCATGATTACTCGAAAAGTCAAACTGGTGATGCTTCGTGGCCATTTCTTCGGCTCGAACTCAGTGCAACATGCGACTTTCTCCACATTTTTCGTCTCAAATACTCTGCGTTGCGTACCAGGATACACAAACACATGCCCAGGGCCTGGAGACTTGGTGATAAAAGAGAAATTTGACTCTTGGTCACAAAGATGATGACTTTATTCTCATTTCTGAATATTGATACTCAACTGTGGTTCTACATGGGTAATCGAACTCGTGCAAGGTACCTCCTGACATTGGGCCGACCGACTGCGGCTGGGATCGGAAGGGAGAACTTTGATACTGATAGTACGTATAGGCCAAGATGAGAAGCGTTGCCAGAGGTAAAGGGACAGAGGGATGGACATTTCCTCTTGGGAAACCCAAAAACATAGCTTTTATTGAAAGAAAGTAGATTCAGGACCGGGACCAGAAAAGCACCAGGACCCTGGAATGTGGAGCTCAGGGTAGCTTCAGAGCCCGTGTGCGGGGCATTGCGGGGTAATTCAACGTCCACTACTACCTTCGTACCGTAAGTCACTGTATGATAGCGTTAGTTGTTATGCAGCAACGATTTCCTATACCATAGCTCGCTCTGCACGAATTTTAAAGTTCTCAAGGAGATAGACAGTAAGAGTGAACGAAGATGGGAGTGAGGCTGATGCAAAACAGAAGGACATGCCAAGAAGCTAGGGCTCGCCTAAAATGCGCTAATTTTCCGCCCCTCCTTCTTTCAACTTCATTCATCTCTCCTTTTCCCTCTTCAACTCTCTGCGATCGCTAAAATGGTCACAGATGGGCGTGCTGTACCGTCTATGATTTAATCGCTATCGTGAAGCGACAATGAAGATCATCAACCCATCACGGCCGCCTCGCCAGCCGCTTGGTGTCGATCAGATCCTCGACCAGGAGATTGAACGACTTCAAAACGAGATTGGTGTGAAAGAGCGCATTGTAATTCCCTTGCCACTCCACCTCAAGAGGCAATATCTCTCAGTACTAGAGAATCTTGTCGAAGCTCGTGCCGAAAGGAAGAATATACAAGAAGAAGCGCAGCTGCAACTGAGCCTTCGGGCCCGCGACTTCCCGCGCTTCAATGAGCTCCCTAAGGAACTGCGAATCAAGATATGGGGATACGCCTCCGCATCTCACACAAAACCTCGTATCCACTGCCTTAAAATTGTCGATTCGAGAAGCAGCCGTGGAGCCAGTTTCATCTCAAATCAGCCCGTCTCCCCAATCCTCCACGCGAACCACGAATCTCGTTCCTGTTACCATTTCGAGACCCACCCGACATTCGCTTTCGAAACATACATAAACTTCGATACGGACATTGTTTACATACCCGGCTTTGGCAACGGCCATTCAGTTTTCCGCAAGTTCTTGTATCTCAAGGATGTAGCAAAGATACAAAAGTTAGCAATGCGAAAGACCTCTTTCTCTATACCTCGTGAGCGTCCCTACTTTAGCAACCAACTCGAGATGAGGAAGTATTTTCCGGATTGGAGGCAGGTGATATTAATTTTTGATGACCAACGACCTGAGGAGGAGATTTGGGGGGATACATCGGTGACGTTCAGAGAGCTTTCTGCGAAGGAGAAGAGAAAACCAGCGGAGAGGTCACATATACGGGGGCACTGTAGAGTGATGAATAATATGATGGCACAAATGAAAGATGAGACTGTGGATTACCGCTTTGGTTGCCTTGAGAGAGGTGCTGATTATGTGGACTCTCAACAACCCTTTCTAACAGCCGAACTAGAGATGGAATATTTGAGTTTAAAACTCAGCCGAATAGTGAGATGAACTGAATTGGTTCTCGGCGCTGGATTATTGAAATTGGAATCGACACACGATCAGAAAATTCTTCACGTTCCTTCATTTCGAGATACCCGGATTGGTGTTGGTGTGTTGGAAGACCTGGATGAACTTTTCCATGAAGCCCTCTATTAGCAGGTCCTATACACAAGCCCGCTTCCGAAGAGTGCTTATTTTGTACAGTTTAGTTAAAACATGGAAATAATGATAACGATAATGAACTATGCCTCGTTCCTGGTCCCAACCAATACCCGTGATGATTTTTCATTTGTTTCTTAACACGAAGAAGTTCTTCGCAGGGAAAATGACAAACGAACAAAGAATTCTCGTCCTTAAGCATTTCAGACGTGCCGCCAGTTTGGAATACACGGCTTCCGTGCTCAGATGCCTTCACAGAGATATTGGTTGTGAGATTGAGAGGCTTGAGAATTCTGTGGCGAAAATGCTCATTTGAAGATTCTCTGGGAGCTGCAACGGTTGTAAGGTGATTTGGACAACCGGTAGATAATATCGAAGCACAAGAAAGCCTGTATAGTTCTATTTACGGCAATCATTTCCAATTTCATAACGATCTATGGAGAGCGCATATAAAGTTAATAGATTATGGGTCTTTACTTTATCGTCTGCTAATTGACTTAGGAGATCCGAATCTCACCTCTCTATAATTGGTTATTTGTAGACTGGGACTTCTAGAGCTAAACCTTGCCATACATTGTTACGTGTCCTCTCGAGTCTTTCTCTTAGCGCCTGAGTCTCAATCCCGCGCAATTCTACCTCGATCGGTTAGGCTCCTCATTTTAACAAGAAATCCGTAGTGTTTGTAATTTGTAACCTTTCAGAAGCAGAAACGCAGAAAGCTTACACTACTGAGCATATCCTGCCAGTGTCTCAAATAATGAAATAAAATAGAATAATAGCCATTACTCTTATTTTATTCAAGCATAAGCCCCGTTACTCATATTTTGTATATAATATATATATATTCATTTGACACACTGTATCCTGCAAAAATTCACAACCTTGTCCAAGAGAGAGTAGCTTGCTTTACGGCCACGCCCGATTTCATCTAAGTCACTTCTGACACTTGATCCTAGTGATTACATTGGTTTATATTCAATATTTCACCGCACAAAATGTTACTGTACATGAACAAGAGGGATTCAAACCCAGATTAAGACAAACTGTTTCACAAAATTTTAGTCCTTTACATAATCTTTTATTGAAGCTGAAATTTCAATTTCTTGTTCATCAACAGCCTAAGTTGCCATTACATGCTCCAGTGGACTTTGTTGATGGCATCTGTATGAAGACTACTATTCAAGCCAAATTTATGCAGAAATGAGAGCGACCTCTACTCTTACCTTTTTCTTAACTTGAATTTAATATTCAAGTCTGGCTTCTGCCAGAGAGACCAGCACTTTTGAACAGCATGCCAGTTTTGCGAATCAGGCATAAGTTCGAGGTCAAAGTTCCAAAGTGTACGCGGAACGATAAGGCGTAGTTCCGCGTATGCCAGACTGCCAGCATGGTTAGCGCAGATGCACATCCATTGGGCACATTTGTGAGGTGGGATTCTTCGCTCACTTCTTCCCAAGACAGTTCCTAGGACCAGTTGAGAAGGGCTGAAAGGCAGTCCTTTTATCGTTGGCAAAGCGAGTAGCACCAAGCCAGCGCTCAGGGTTGAATGAGGATGGGTCTGTGAAATTGTCTCCCGAGCGACACGCCGAGTATTGATTAACTCCAACAGTGATTCCAGGTGGAACAAAGCGGCCGCAGACTTTAGATGCTCATGTCAGTCGGCCGGTGTGACCATTGAGGTGAAGGCTTACTCATTGCCCCTTGTTTTGGGGTTTTACGGGGCAGTGTTGAAGGTATTGGCATATACATGCGCATAGATTCTTCGAGAATTGCTTGCAGATAAGACAAAAACGGGTTCGGACTTTGGAATTCATATCAATTTCCTGCTTATACAAACTGCGAAGAAGCTCGGTCAATTTCTGCATACAATTTGTATTCTTCAGAAGATAGAACAGGCAACCTAGACGTCTCGTTAGCAAAAGTTTTGCTCCAGACATCCTTACCAGACAACATAGTCGCCGTGGTTTCTGAACCGGCATCCAGGAGCAGCGCACAATTCGCTGTTATTTCGCGTGGCGTCAACTCCCTTTCTGTTTCGTTCGCCAGCAGGATGTATGACACTGGAGAAAGGTCAAGTTGTAACAGAGGAGTTGACGAGGAAGAGTGAACTTACTGAAGTCAGGGCGTTCGACATCCATCCTGCTCATAAGTTCCTCTGCTCTCTCTACAGACATGTTGAAGTTTTGCGTTCGAGCGGTTCCAAATCTCCACATCAAGATCTTAAGAATATTGTGCTTGAATGGAATGAATCTTAGTATCTCGACCAAACAAACCCTTCCCGAATACTGTCAAATACAAGTCGTGCTTGAGGATCCCAGTCGTCACAATCAAGCGCATTTACAGCATGCCCAAAGGCGAGAAAGGCGATGATGCCGTAGATGATATGATGCATCCACCGAACGGCGTTTGTGGGTTTACCACCAGTCTCGTGCAGTTTCGAGATCAGTTTGTTGATTTGAGCAGCCAACATACCCTCTTGTGCGTAAAGTGCCCTCTAAGAGAATGCATAAGAGAGGACACTACGAATTCGAGCATGGTCCTGATCTACAGAGGCTCCCTGCATTGTGTTCAGCAATCAAGCGCAGTAGTGATCAAGCAAGTGTTGAGACTTAGTAGGCTCACAAGGCTCTTTCCTCCATTCGGAGCTATAGCTCCAATGTAGAAATGAGGATCTTTTCTACAGAAAGATTTGCGTCAGGAAATTGAGAAAATATATGTTCAAAGCCTTTACCTACGGCAAGTTGGCGCTAGGGCTTTCCTTGCTCTTAAATCCATATACATCGTTCCAAGCAGTACCACAATTGTAACTCACTGTGAAGGTTAGCCATAACTCAAAGCGCCTCGGACGGTTGGATCATACACTCATTGGGGGCAATGCGTACAACCTGGGCATATTCATCGTGAAGCTCATCTTGTCTGAGGGTGGTTGGCAGTAATGACACACGAGTTTGGCGAGGGATATGTGTCATTCGTTGGAATTACCTGCGTGGGAGATGTACTAGGAATGGGTCGGAAACGCATTCGATACGCACAATGAAATTTGGTTTAGGTGCCGCGTCGCTCCTCAAGAACGGATTCTAGTATTTTCACAATTACTACGTACAGCCCAAAGCCTAACGACAGGCCCAGACTCTCGTTTCCCCATTTGAGGCCCGTCTCAATCCTGGATCCGCTGATTGCAAAACGGTGGAACTGCATAATATATGAAAGCATGCACAACACAAGCCGTCAAGTCCCCGACCCAATGCACCCAATGATACGTGAATCGATGTGACGCGGCCATTAATCCCAGACACCGTGCTGGATTACACGACAAGCCCAGATATCCCGGTCTTGCAATTCCTCCCGCAAAAAGCGCAATTGCTGCAGAGATGCCAACAAGAAATGGACCAAGTGGGGCACCAAAACTGCCTTGATTCCGTGGATCGAGACCAAGTCCAAAGGCGAGGAAGAGAACAACAAGAGACCCCATCGTCTCGAGCGCGAAGACTTGACTGGCTGGCACTTCCGTGGCGTCGACATAGCAGCCTGGCGAGAAGATAAGCGCGGCCGGCTCACCCCCAAGAGCCGCACGGAGGATGAATGCCCCAACCACGCCTCCAATACATTGGAAAGTTATGTATAGGGTCATTCTAGGCAGCGAGGTTAGCTTTGCAAGGAAGGTAGCGAAAGTTATCAGCGGTGACAAATGTGCGCCCGTGACTGGCCCAAGGTTGAAGATAAAAAGCGTGACGATGAGGAACTGCACGACAGCAGCGATCCCAACTGGCAGGATGGGGCCCAGCGAAGTTACTGTTGACAGACTAGCGGTCCCATGAGACACGAGTCCAGCGATGAAGACCCAGCAACACAATCCAACGCCTTCAAGGCATGCGTTTCGCCAGAGATGCACATCTTTGAATGGTCGAAGACTTAGGATGCCTTTCCATTTGGGAGATTGGACCGCATCGGGGTGCGTTTCTTGGAGCTTCTCGTACTCTGGGTCGGATTGGGAGACTGCGTGGAGTTGGTTGCCGCCGATGCGGCCGACGAAAGGTTGAGAGTTGATGTTTGAGGGATTGATGGGTGCGGATTCTGTTCGCCACCGGCGGATTGGTGCGGGATCTTCAGCGATATGGGGTTCGAATCCGTCGAGCATTTTGTCCATCGTGGGATTGGAGTTTGTCGACTTGACGTTCTTGTAATATTAATACCCAAAATATAAGAATATGTCACAAAGAGGTGAATGTCGAATGAGATTGAGAAAGGTTGAGGTATAAATTTTTTTCTCTTTTGTCTTCGCGGGAGGGTTAGCTATGAGATAGGCGTTCGCCGAGTTCCACATCGGCCAATCATATTCAGAGACCAAGTTCTTGATAACGCAGGAGAGTAGTTCTGTACAAGATGTTGATGGGCGTTATGAGCTAGTATAAATAAGCTTCAGAATCTCGTTAGTGACTGTGGATTGCGATGATTAACATCATGCTGTGACACGGTACCCTTGATGCTTCGCTTAGTTCAAGTTCAACACTTGAAAACTTCAGCACATTCCTGCGAGGGAAACCTTACTACTTCAATTGATGGAGAGGACAAAGGTCTTGAATTCTACAATCTTTTTGATTACATTATATAAGTCAGGTTATTGTTGACTTTTCATGAAGTGTTCTGAGAGAATAAGCGAAAGGTTGTAAAAACACCCCACGCGACACATCTCACTAGCCACATTAAAAGGGGAACCTATAGAGTTTGATTCTAGACAGTTGCGTCAAAGAAATGAGACTCGACTTACCTTTGGTAGCACAAGAAATTAGAGCTTAAATTCTAGTGATTGAATAAAAAGTAAACGACAACCTTTTAAGTCCCCATAAGTCTACTTCTCTGAACAGGTTTCGTATCCTCGACTCTCCAAAGTCAACGCCCCACCTCTTCAGTCCCTTCTTCAATATTGCCCGGCCTTGACTTGCGGGTTTTTGATCCCCCGCGCTCCCCCAATACTGTCCAGATTTGCACCTCCGTCCTTAATCCTCACGTAAAGACTCTCCTTCGCAAGACTCGAAACATACCCGAGATAGTCTGGTATGACAATCGCCTTACCGAATGCGACCCCAAGAACGGTGGAACGAAGCATCGAATAGGTAGCATGATGTGGTTCTGGATGAGTGGAGGCAGATCCTTCTCTAATGGAAACACAAGACTTGCTGCGTTTCCATCCACAGTAGTCTGTATAGGTCGGAGAATGCTGCTCCAGTCATGTTGTAGAAGCTCCCATGTGTCCAGTCATTCATGAGTTGGCCCAAATTGCGGCCGAACTCGTAGACAGATATGTGGTAAAGGGGACTGTCGAAGGGAATTTCTTTGACACTCTGTAGGTATTAGGCTCTCGATGCTGGCTCAAGGAATAATGCTGAATCTAAGGAGGAATTCTAGTGGAAACTTTGAATTGGGTTCGTGACATCTTAGACAGCGGTCGAGCGGTACTGTAAAGCGTGTTCATCAAGTTTCACTGCAAAATGCATTTTGCTCGTTATGGGGCGAGAACGTTGCGACTAACTCAAACGGCACAGGAAAAATTGAGATTTGATACATGGTGTTGTTGGTGCCCACCCACTTACCGTCTTCCCGGTGCTGGCGGCCCGTGAAGTGTGAACGACAGCCGAGAACTGCACGGCTGAAACTCTAAGTGTACGATCACACTCGATTCCGTAGCGCCATTGAACTAGGACGAGGTGCCTTGCAACTTGGATAATGAAGCTGCCCAAGGATTCGCATAAGCTTAAAACATTGGTGTATGTTGGTTAGCTACTCAAAACAATGCTGGGTCAAATTGTCTGCCGGCAAAATCGTTACCAGTGATATGACAACGGGACTTCGGCCCGAATGGGACTGTTGCTTGTCTCGTCATGGGAATCTCAGTTTCGAAAGATGCGCTGCTGTCGACTTGTCATACCCCCTTAGGAATGAACCTGCTCAGACATACGAGAGTTACTAATACTGTCGAGTTATCAAGTAGAATGGTACATGCATACGCACCGGGCATTCTGATTGGATTAGGTTTGGGCAAAACGGGATATACATTGATTTACATACCCTGCTTCCATCTTTATTGCTTCAATATTTCGTTCGTTCCTCCTCCTTATCACAATAGAAGGGTATTTCTCTCGCCAATACTTTTTGAGCGTTGTGGCTTTTACGGGCCAGCCGGGTTTATAAGCTTGAAGTCATGGCGGATTATTCAGGAAAACAATGACGAGGAATCTCACGACATTCGCTATTGCAGCTCCATTTTTGTCGACCTTTGCTAGAGTGATTCAACTCGCCAGAAGGACAAATGGAGAAGCACCTCGTGTTGTGGGTTTTCTAATCGAGCGATAGTTAGTCCTCAATGGCACAGCAAGAAACTCTTTGCGGCGAAGAGGGAAGACAGTACAAGCGACACTAGATAGCAATAATGTCACTACTGTGTGGACTCCCGGTTACTGGTTGCTATATGTAGGAACTTTCCTACTACGTTAATGTAACACTGTGCACGCCTTCGCAGAAGGCGGGCAAGGTATCCCAGCTGGCTTCTTCGGTATTGCTCCTGCGTTGAACACGCCTTTGCAGTTGGGCTACCTTGTGCGATTAGGTTATTTGGTATTTGATATTGACGATAATGAGATCTCGTTGCTGCAAACAAACTGCGACGCTAATGGCACAGACCTGGCAGAGGTCACAACGGGAAATGGATCCGTTCCAAATTCAACGCCGGTTGCGAATGCAGTCAGTGTAACGCAGGGTACTGGCGCTTTTACTTCCAGTACACCCACAGGCCACAGCAGCAAGTGGGTTGGGCGGGAATGAAACGACATCGGGAGCAGACAGAAGGGGGTCTTTGAGCAGATTTGGTGCTATGGCGGTTGTGGTTGTGGTAATATTTCATGCGCTGATGTAGAAATCGATGTAGTGCCCATTAGCTGAACGGTAGATTTTGTCGGCTTTAACACTTCCGACATCACATCAAACCTATGCCCTATTTAAAGTAGTAGGTATTGCAATCGAATAAGCCTATTCTCAATCTCTAATTGTTCTTTCGTAGACTCGGTATCTCAAGTGGAACAGTTTGAAAATTGATAGTGTCGAGCGAAGGCCAAAGTTAAGCGAGAAATCAAGGGGTCAAGAGGTCATGTGACACTTCGATCCCTTCACTGTTCTCCATCAAATTCGCAAGGCTTCTTGGGCCCGTAGCATATAGTGAGATTTACGGTTCAAAATATTACACAAGAAAAGATTGAAGTTCATTTCCCATTCGATCTCAATACGTTAAATACAACAATGAAGTACTCAGTAATGCTGCCTTCCCCACATGCATCCGGAACCATCCATATCATTAACTGTACCTGCAGTGCTGGTAAAATATAATCTCATTTACAAATCAAAAAATACTCCCAAAAAAAACCAATATTACGCCATCAACCTCATGTGGGCATCTCACTTGGCTGGTCATGCAGTGGATACGCATGGTGGCTCATCTGATTATCGCCCGTCATCTCGGGAACCGCTGGAAAGCTGCTGGGGTAAGGTGGTGCTGGGCTCCCAGGCGATGACGTGCCAGACATAGATTCCCTATGTGCGCTCAGTGCATCTGGAGAAAGAGATTGAGGCCTGCCTGCCTCTGACGGTGGGGACAGTGATTGAGGTTTGTAATCTTGGTGAGGGTAGGGTTGAATTGGTTGCTGCTGGGGTTGTTGTTCCACGTAGCTTCCAGTTTGCTGAGGGTATTGTTGTTGCGGCGGCTGCCACGTTTGTTGGGGCTGTTGATATTGCTGAGGAGGATATTGCGCTTGAGGGGGCGGCTGCTGGTATGTCGAAGTCGGTATGACTGTTGCTCCAGCTGTCGCGGGATATTTTTCTGATGGATATTGTGCATCTGGACTGGTGGGCTGAGCGGATGTTTGGACTGGAGGGGCACCGGCTTGTGTTCTCTGTTCGTCCTTGCGTTTCATTCGAAGGCAGATGAAAATGCCTGCTGCAACTGCGGCTACGAGTGCTAGTCCACCAATAACCCCTCCAACTATGGCACCGACTGGAGTCGAATGCTGAGGTAGCGGGGTAGGGGTTGGAGTTGGTGTTGGTGTCTGCCTTGAGAGGCTTATGGAGGAGCTGGGAGTGGGACTAGAAATTATTGGTGTGTTTGTGCTTGAAACTAATGCTGGATCATAGACAGCAGTCAATTGTCTCCCCACCTGTCCGACGTAAGTTGTCGATATCGGAATCCTAGAACAAATTTAGCGAAGGAAAAGGTGGGGGGAGGGGGGAGAAAAAGAGAAAGGGGGGAAATACATTCCAGTATAATAAGTAGAATCGCACCTGTTCCAACGAAATGTGGTCAGCGTACTTCTTTTAGGTTTTCTCAGGAGTAGAATATTCCAGCTGCTTTTAGCCATTGCCAGCAGAATGTCCTCAGAGCTGTTGGACATTGATACAATGCGGATTGATACTCCGCGAAGTTGAGACTTACCACACAGCTTCGACGCCGAGACCGACCCATGTGCCTGCGTTGCAATATGATTGGGATGCATCCGTACTTTTTCCTCATTAGCAAACCCTTGTGTGACCTTCCAGAGAAAGCAAATGTACCAAATTGCAATGCCTGGATTATCACTGCATGCGGAATCTGCAAGGCAGCTGCTAACACGGGTGCCTCCAATACAAGATGTCCAGGAGTATCTTGGTGCGGTTTTCGTGGGGCCATAGCAGATTATTTCCCCGATCTCCCCGGCTGCTGTTGCAAATCCACATCGTGAAGTACCACAGATTCCCAGCTCGCCGCCTTGCCACGAATCAGTCTTTGGACAATTGGGGATAGTGGTAAGGATTTGGCACTTACTTGACTGGCCATATTGATACCCGCAGACTGAATCGGGACCTTCAAGTAGAGAATATTGTACATTGCTCTGTCGCCTGTGGAGCTCGAGGCTGGGTGCTTCTGTCGGTTGAGGAATCTCAACTTGTGGGAGAAGCTTGAGAGCATCAGCGATTGGTGTGGCAGCTGGGGCATTGAATGCAAGGGCCGAGATTAGTGGGCAAAACACAAGCACAGCAACGACGGACGCCATCGTGAAGCCCCAAGAATATTGTGCAATAAAACTTCGTCCTGCAAAAGTGTGTAGTAAATTTACAGGAGACCGGGTCATGCAGGAAATGGCAAGAGTTTTGTTGATGAGGCTCGGCCAGAAATCGCTCCATCTTCCAGGTCTCTCACTCTCCGACTCTTCCAGTACCTCCCGACCTCCACCAATATCCCGCATGCAGGCGTCAGGAAACCGAGAAACGGCAGGGATTAATGAAGCACCATTGCAAGCCTGTTCCACTCCGAAGACGCGCTTTGTGAAGGAGCTGGGAGGTGATTGGCGCCCGCGCGAAGCTTTTTCAGCTCCCAATCTGGAGGCGTGAGCTATTCCGCATTTGTAAGCAATAGAAAAAAAAATATGCAGCCGAATCCTACGAAACTGCCAACAGCAAATCAGAGCAGGGCGGCAGAACAGCTCGGATGAATTGATCGCCCTGGCGTTTGTGGGCTGAGTATTATTAGGACATTCCTGGCCCGTTGGGCGAGGCTGGCAAGCCGCGCGAAGCTCAGAAATCCAGGTCCGCCAATCAATTTACAGGGGACAGTCACCTGCAGGCTGCTGCGCTGGTCGAGCCGTTACTCAGGAACGGAGCAATCGCTCCCTCGTACTTTTCACAATTCCCAGCGAGGGGTCGTTGCACTCTGGTAACTACTCCGTAAACCAGAGGCTTCGCGCAGACCTCTGCGCAGGAACTATGCCTCTCCCGTACCCAAATAGGCCTTCGCCCATATTTGTCCTGCGGAAGGCGTCGAGCTACCCTCACTAGCGCCCTTCTAGCTCGGTATAACTCTGCATAACTTAGATTAGTATTTATAGTCGAGGATAACCTTACAGTAGTATGTATTTCCGGCTAAGTAGGCGCCCTACGGAGTAGAAATCTTACAGCGAATCTACCTGATTTCGTCCTAGTACGGAACTAACGAGGATCCCGAAGACCGAACCTAACAAGGGTCAAGGGTTCCAGTTCATCTGTTGGCAAGAAGTCCCCGTGCCACCAAGACACGCTAAAATGGCATCGATCCGACGATCCCTTTGACCCATTGCACCAGTTCACCAGGTTCACCAGTTGCAGAGCCTCTGCTTTGGTAAGCAGATTGAGCTCAGCACCGCAGCGGCGCAGCACCAGCGGTGTGTGATGTGCGTAGTATCCATCGCTGGTAGCTTGAAGCCAAGACTTCCATCTGGACCTCAGGATGCAACTACCAGGTTGGGAAGCAGAAGGCAGACCACAAGGCTCTCAGCTGAGAGAGGACTCCATGTCATTGCAGGTTGGCCTTCCACTGGCCTTGTCACATTCGCCTACTTTGTCTCTTTTTGGTCTGTGCCAAGGCCAGAGAGCCTCATGTGAGAGATATTCTCAACCGGCCGAGTTCGGTCTCTGCGGGGCATTGGAGTCGTGCGTTGCACGAAAACGTCGGCCCACAACTGCAGGTGGAAGCAGCAAATGATAGTGGCTCATCGGTCTGACACCAGTGTGTTGTACCTGTTACTTGGGTCAACGGGAGCATTTTGGTAGACAGGCTTTTTATGCAGTCCAAACTCAAGCTCACGCCTTCATATTCGCCAAGATCCCCTCCTAAGCTTTTGAAATGCTTATATTCCTTTCTCACGGCCTTGAGGCTGAATTTCTTTTACCCCTCATCTGAACATCATCCTCCGCAATGGCGCTTCGTCTACTGTTCCTCTTGGCCTTGCAAGCTGTGATTGCCAAAACCGACTCCGGGAATGCAGCCAAAGCAGCACTCTATCCTCGACAAGGAATTCCACCCGCTTGCAGCACCTGGTCTTACTTTGTCTCGTTCTGCAAATCCGCCAGTCCTGGATTTGTCGAGCTCCCTGGAACTAAACAAGTCCCCTGCTTGTGCTATGATGAACTTGGAGGATGGTATCCAGATATCTTTGATAATGCCGTCGACGACTGCGCATCGTGGGCAGCAACTGCAGATGTATCTGAATATACCGTGGTGGACTCATGGCAAGGAATATGTACAGATGTTGGCAACATACTTGCTGCCCCGGGTTCAACTCCAGCCCTCAATAGCCCAACCCCAACTCCGGCAAAACCATCGCCCACTCATACACCAGTGACTGCTTCTACGACGGCTGCTCCAACCCCAAAAGCCAGTGGTGGTTGTTCTGCTTTCGGCTCCTTTGTAGCTTCCTGCAGCTCGAACACTCCAGGTTTTTTGGATATGAGCTTTGGTGCGATCGCTGCTTGCGTGTGCTACACCAGCAGCACCTCTTGGGTGCCAGCTCGCTTCGACAGTGCGGCTGCATCCTGCGCCAACGTTTTTAAAACGGGAGACCCAACGGATTATCCCCAATTTACAGCGGACTTTCTGAATTTCTGCACGGAAGTCGGTGATGTGGTCAACACACCCGATACACCTTTGTCACCTACTGTAATGAGGACTGCGTCACCGAAAACAACAGCCCGCAAGACAAGTTCGAACTCGATAACGCCAGTTCCTACAACAGATGTACTGGGGTCCACACCTACGCCTGTGGTGTCTACAAAACTGTCAAGTGCTTTGCGACTTCTGGCGTATGAAGGGTCAATGA
Organism: Hyaloscypha finlandica; assembly: GCA_021399475.1. NCBI lineage: Eukaryota > Fungi > Ascomycota > Leotiomycetes > Helotiales > Hyaloscyphaceae > Hyaloscypha > Hyaloscypha finlandica. The sequence goes on along the minus strand of JAJTUR010000065.1, from coordinate 205,552 downwards.
AGGTTTTGAGTTCAAGTTGTCTTATTGTTACGCTAGCGGTTGCTTTGTTTTGATGCCTTCATGTGTTTTACGTCCTCGAATGTGTGTCTCTGTGGGCTTCAGGCCCCATTAATGTTAACGATTTTGACGATATGGGATTAATGCAATGATTGTAGTCGATTTCCATCTTTTATAGCAAGTAGTGATAATAAGAATGGAACATGGAAGTACCAGTACCACAACCCCACAAATTCCCGGCAGAGCAGCCGAGAAACAAAGTGCCTCCATCGGGCAAGCTGTGTAACCACAGGTCACGCCGCACTTTCAACTCTCCAATCATTGCGCAGATTGTCTCTCATCGACGCATCCGTCTAAATATGGCGTTTCGAGGCTCAAGTAGACTCGCTAGACTCATGGGGCTGAAATATTGGATGCTCGATCCCGCTCCTTGGCCCATGCATTCGCTTGACACTCGACTTTCATCCCGTGGTCTTATGAGTGCATATGTGGCTGCCAGGCCATGCAATATTTGTCTTCAAGTGGATTCCACCCATTATTTTGGCGGAAGCTATCGACCGCGATTTGGTGTTTAAAGCGGCAGAGTCCGCAGCTACTGAGTAGCCTCCGTCCCAAGTGCGCAAATCGGTAAGTTCCAGCCTCTGTCCAGGTATGGTTGTAAGTACGCCTCTAAATTTTACTCAAGTCCTCAGCCTTATCCCATCAGCCTGTTATTAAAGTGTCTTCGCCTGTTGGATTGATCGCTACAGCACCGTGTTCTTCAATCTTGGCCGTTTTCACAACCTCATCTCGACAATGCCCAGCCTTCACGTCACTTCGAGGATCGACGCAAGCTATCTTCGGATAGTACTTCGTGTGTATTTCATCTCCGCATTATTCGTGCTTGGCACCCTCGGCCGGCAATGCTGCAAGTTAGCTACCAAGGTGGACCTCCTGCAAGGCGAGACTGTCTCCATCAACCGAATGACCGGTTGGCTGCAAGCGCGGGATGTCGCTGTTGTACTGTGGAAACTGAGGCGTCTCCCTGGTGGCGTTTGGCTAGGCTTGATGATGATCGCCTCCAGCATCCTCACTCTGACAGCTGATTTGGCTGTCACTGGCCTCGTAAAGCCAGTCATGTTGCCAGACCTCTGTCCGTTCACCGAAGGGCTTGTGCTTGACTGGAGCGACAACGCGGAATCCTTTTACGCCCCACCGCCCAACGGGTATCCCGCGTTGATTGCTGCGAATGTCCAAGTATATAGCGATCAATGGAATAGCGCTATACCGCACGAATACCAGTGCCTCGTCGGTATCTATAGGAAGGTTCCATGGGATGGGGATCAGTACTTCTGCGGCAGTGAGCAGGACGTTCTTGGAGGATGGGAGTGCACCGATCTGCTCAAGGATTATGACTTCTCACCAGATCAATCGCCGTCCGATATCCGCGAGTCGCTGTACACCAATGGCCTTCAATACTATTCGAACGCAAGCTACACAGATTACGGCGATAGCCTTGGCAACACTGCTCATCTTGCAATTTGGTCAAGCAGCGCTCTCTCCGACAGAGTCTTGGAGCCGTTCGACGTTTTAGTTTCTGTGGATTTGACAGGGCATAAAATGGACCAAAAGACCATGAAAACATACCAATGCACGGTCACAGGTCAGGTCGACAACATCAACCGAATTCTGAGTCAGATGAAGAGCGTCACCACTCTCAACCAGTGGGCTAATGGACTCGAAAGGATACTTTACATGGGTGCCGATACTACCATATCAAAATATGCGAAGGGAAATATGGAGCAGTATCTCAATTCGTTGACCATGGTCCAAGGTGGAAGTAACACTATCCTCACCAACTACACCGTTGATGGCGATCATCACTACTACGGGTGTGTACGAGAATGGACTACACTCAATCCTGCCATCATTGCACTGGTTATGTTTGCAAGCGCCATTCTCGTCATCACAATCGTCTACTGGCTCGTGTTGCTCGGCTTCATTGGGAAGTATGCTCTCTCCAAGAAGACAAAAGGCGATGGCGGCCGAAAGAATATCAAGCCGGTGCCAGACAGTACACTGAGCTGGATCCTGCAAGCTGCGAGAGAAGCCGCAATGTCGGGTGGGTCTAATTACGGGTATGGCGATGCTGCTATGCTCCTCGGTGTTCCCAGGAAAGAGCAAGAGTTAAGAGGTTGGAGTTTTAGTATCACTGACAACGTAAATGGTGTTGCAAGAGTGGTGAGGAGGCGGGGTGAAGCTGCGCCGTTAATGTACGAAAATGTCTTTGTCCACCATGAATATAAGCGCTGAGTTGGGGAACTAATAATGAAATTGAAAACATGGGCTGTGTCGAAGAGTTCGGAAGCAGGATTCCAGTGCATAGCACTGAGCGTACTCTCGCCATTGAGAGTTACGTGGGAGAGACAGCTAGATATGCATAGTTAGCTTTCTTCAATCCTACACGAGGCAAGATTTCCTCCTCCCGTGAGAAACCCGAGAATTTGTTTGGGCAAGGTATTTTTTGGGATACTTACTGTCCTGATCTCGTCCTTCTCCGCGCACTCCAAACCCCAGGGTCAGTGGTTGCTAAAGGACATTCGCTTTTCAATCACACGAAACACTTGGACATTCTCATTATTCCACCAAGTAGAACGACTCAGCAAGAAAGATTTAAGTACAATATCTGTCTCTTTTTTATTGGAACCGACTATACTGTTCTAAACCCTGAGTTGATGTTCTGCTATAGGCCTCTTTTGGTGCGCTCTGAAAGGTTCCTAAGTCACCGTCTTCCGATTTTGGCTAGATAGAGCACGGCTGCACGAATATCTTTGCACCTGTATAGCTTGTGAGTATTTCACTCTGCCCTGTGCTATACTCCTCGCCAGCTCCAACAAGTAGATCGGCGGAGCCTAGTGTGCCTTGCATTGCGCACGAAGCCGCAGAGTTGCCCGATGGGGCTGTGTTTTCCATCCATATGTCTAAGCCTCTTGGGCGGTTGCTGCACTATTACCATTGGCTCGCCTATTTGCCTTGCCATTTGCTTGTGAATAGTCCTTCTTCTCGGTCGAAGCCATCTAGTCCCTCTCCTTATCAAACATGCTCAGGCACTGGCATTTCGGCGATTGTGCTTTGAGAGAAAAATGGAAATCTTAAGGTTTGTGACCATTCGCACCGTTGGGCTTGTTTTGAGCTGCCATATCTGAAGCAAAGCCTTCGACTAATCCTCTTCTAGCTCACTCAGACCTCAGCCTCGCGGCCCGCAGCCTGACTTGCAGGCTGAAGAAACACGTTCACTACCCCCAAGTGATAAAGGCGAACGCTTCAAAGGCAATCCATACACAATACCACCGCCCATAGCTCCGGACTACTTCTCTCTCGTTACGACACCTGCTAAGATCACCGGACCTCCGTTCTATCCAACCGAGAACATTTGCCAACTTATGAGCAGCGATGCCCCAGTCGCGTTAGATGCTGTCGCAGTGATCGATAAGGGATTCTTTGTAGCGGACAATGATTGGACTTGCTATAGAAGAAATTATTTTTCTGTTGCGTGCGGCATTAGACTTGAGCCAGAGTGCTCTGATCCCGTTTACTTATGCAGTCCAGATGGTGTCTCTCAACACGAGATCGTGGACTTTGCAGTCACAATCACGGCTGCCACAGACCCCCCCTGGAAACGAATTGAGTTAGTTCAACATACTCCCAAAAGGGATAAAGGGCAACAAGACCGACCTGCTCGTCTCATTGTGAATCCTTTGAAAGATGGATCATCAGAAGCATCTGAAACGCTTCTCTCCTTTGAAAGGCTACAGTTCAAACACGCTACGGCAAATAACGGCAAGAGGAGGGCCTCTCAGGAATACTTTGCCATTCTAGTGGAAGTCTGGGCCAAGATCCGAAGCATTTCGGAGCCCTGGACTCTGATCGCAACACGAAAGTCTGCTCCGGTAGTTGTTAGGGGTCGCTCTCCTGGGCACTATTCTGCTGGGATAACTGGCAATATTGAAGCAGTCATCGAGAACCCTGCCGAGTACATTTACTATCCGGAATCCATTCTCCAAGCCTACCTTAATACTCCCACGTCTGTGCAAACCTTGTCAGGGGGCTTACGGATTGAGTCAGAAGGCCCCGACTCCCGACAACCCCCTGGGAGGGACGTCGAAGAAAACGTCTGCTCCTGGCCTAATATTATAGAGCTTGATGACAACTCATCTATTTCTTCTGGGTCCGATCTCTTTTCTGGAACAGCGCTATCTTCAGTCTCTTCAACGAGTATTGGCCCATCCCATGGGGAACATCAGCTTGCGGACTTGCTTCTTCAGGATGAAGGAATGAAGGCTCTATGCGTTGATGGCTTCGCATATATCGATCCAGATCGCTTCGAGAGGAATCTTTGCCGTTTACTAAAACATTATTCCGCAGCGCTCATTCGCGAATCAACACAAGAGATCGAGAGCAAGGCATGTAAATTCGTCAGAAGCCGTGCTAGACACACAGCTGGTGCAATTCGAAGCATTGTGGATCCCGAGAGTATACGCAGGGCACAGATGATGGCAATCCATCTTGCTGAGCAATCCAAAAGTACCCAAGATGTCCAGCAATGCTTGCAGCGCCAAGAATTTGAAACCGTAGGAGAGGGAGGTTCAGGTGAATCTTCCAGACTCAAAGGCGTCGACACCAACTCAGACTCCAGTGGTTCCGAAAACGAAAGTGATCTAGACCAGCTTGCTCTGCCAATGCCAAACTTGGAACACATCAAGATATTTATGACCAGTAGTAATGCGTTTGAAGATCTCAGAGAGGGTTTAATGGAGTTTGTGATCTCACCTCAGGTCATTTCACCGCTGTCGACTGATACACAACTCGCAATAAAGGCGGAAGTAGATGAGTTTGGGTCTGCTGGAAAGTCAATCGCTCAATCTGGTGAACAATCAGAGGGTTCTTTTGGGGACCTCATTAATGAGCTTTGCGAACAGTTGATCAGTCAATGTAAGCTTTTGACGAATTAATTTAGGGGATATGACTTCTGAATTTGTCTCGAACTAATGGCCCGACAGGCACCAAATCATCCACAAGGCGATTTCAAAGCATAGCTGTCAGTTTATACGAATTTCAACAAACTTCAAAGGTGTTGCTTGAAATCCTTGGCCCTACAAAAGTTGTGGACGCCAAAGGAGAAGGAGATGCTGCGTCCTGTTTTTGGTCAGGCACTAGAGTGGTTGGCTGCCGTGGAAAATGAGATAAAAATGGCAGAGACAAAATTGCTGCAAGAGCGGTATCAGTGGAAGGCAGATCCAAGGACGACGCCACCGGGAAAGATGAACTCACCGATAAAAACTAGGGAGGATCCCACAAAGCATCCCTCATCCACATTGGCAGTCGTTGATCTACCTCGGGCTGATGAAATCTTCCAACAAAGAGCCGATGACCCCGAGATATCGCAAAGTCTACAAAGGAGATCGGACCGCTTGATCTCGTTGATCTCTGATATCAAAGGTGTTCTACTATACGTCAGCAGCGCCAAATCGGCAAATTTGGCTGTCGAGAATTCTATCCTGCCAATTCAGGATCCTATTTTGAATCCCACTCAGTCGATAAATCATATGATAACAATTCCATCACTTGCCACGTTCTTGTGGTCGGAGATGATTAGATTATGGACTAGAATCTCCCGCCCTCGAGTGAAGAAAGGCTTCAGGCGTATCGAATGGTTATGCGTGCGTTCCCCGTTATCATTAACTCCGAGGGCTGTGGATACTTAAGTTTTGTGCTAACGTGAACAGGATTGTGGTTCCACGATTTATGGTGATTTCGACAATAGCGATTCCCAGGCTGTCAACGACTTTGCAAAGGTCCTACAGTCTCCTAGCTCGGCAGGGACGACCGCATCCTCCACAGATTATGAAACAGGGGGCTCTTCTATACCCCATAGCTTTGCCGCTTCGGAGATTGCCAAATCATCACAAACTACTTCCTCCCAACCAGAGAACCACCCCGAAGGAGACAAATGTTTCAAACCCGGCGCATGCAGCTCTGGCTTCCCAACCTCCTGGCTTGCAGCCATATCCTTCCAAATACCTGGCATTATGTGTAAACACTGGCGGAATTTACAAAACACTTGGAGAGATAGAAGTCTCGGCAGTCAGATCGGACGGACACCTGTTCAATCTTATGAAGAAGACTTACCACGATCTTCGAGGATTTCGTACGAAGTTTAACTTTCTCATCAAACCGGTGGAGATACAATTTGTTCTCGTAAGTCAAAACACTGGAGCTTCTGTTCCTGCTGATCGGTATAAGTTCAATCTGTGGAACATCCGTGAAGGTTTCATCTCAATTTGTGATAAGCCTAAATCCATTCCACCGACTAATACAAACGAGTATGAGTACACGCCTCGACCTTTGGTTCCACTGCCTCCGATGCCTTCCGAGGTTTTTCTTCATTACCTGGAGCATGAGGATAAGGACTTATGTCTCACGAAGAGCGTGTGGACACCTAGACTTCCCCTGAGGCTTCACAAGAGGATCATAGAGTGCGACATACCAACTTACGGGTGGGGAATCCACGTGATTGAAGGTCCGAACAGGAGCGCCGTCTTTTGGATTGTCATTACTGCGATATTTGGAAGCATCCTCGCCAGTATCCTGTGGTCTTCGCTCCGCAATGACATCCAAGGGGGTATTGGAATTGGAACTCTGATCATTGCTGTTCCTCCGGTTATTATGACGGCATTCTTATTTAGATTAAGCAGCCTATAGGGGTGTGTGATGACCACTGATGAGCCGGTAGTTTGGTAGGATAGACAGATCGTTTTGTGGCCTTGCACTTGTTATAACGTACACCACTAATCGCCAGATATTTTCGCCTCGTAAGGAATGCCGGTTAAAGCAACTTATGAAAACCAGAGGTTTCCGCTAGAGAGCGTCTTTTGCACCTCTTTTTCTACGCGCCTTATTCGTGAATCTGCCATGTGATATCTCAATAAAACTGTGTCTAATATATAATTTCTTATATTTGAATTCTCTTACTTAAATAAAAAATTCCAGCTACTTTTCATTAGAACTAGAGAAGTAGTAGAGAAGTTAAAAAATAACATTAGTTTGGAATTTCCCGCCTTATAAAAAAGAGTAAATTTGAATATAAATTTATTCTTTTTAAGTCTTATTAACTTATAAATAATAAAACTTTAAGTTTTGGGGCACTCCTTATACTTTCCTTAATAATAATTTAAGTCACGTAAAAATTAGAGAATATTTATCATATAACATAGCACTTCTTATACATAAAAGATTTCATAAGTTAAGAGAATAGTAAGTAAGTTATAAAGGGGGCAGTTCTAAAAAAAGGTAATCTCTCAGACGATATTTTTCAAATTCGCTTTCAACACAGTTAGTCAGCGTCGCCGCTCTACGGAGTACTCAGGCGCTACTCATCCCCGCCTCAACCTCCGCTCAGGTTGCTCAATCACGTTCCTGCTCTCCCTCCTGGTTACCAATCTTTGCATTCGATTCATTCCCGCTGAGAATTCGCGGAGGGCGCTCACAGCGGCCTCAAACGAAAATCAGGCCCCAGGAATTCAACCTGGCATCAGCGCCACCCTGTGTTCCTCACGCATCCCTTGCTTACGGGTCACATAGGAATTATGAAGAACTGGGCCAGCAATAGGAAGCAGCACAGACCGTAAGACCCAGAATCATCTCATATCAACTTTCAATCTTGCTCTTTCTCACCCGTGATAACTAATTAGATACTAACAAAGCTACGGATAGCTAGATGTAAGCCAGCGCTAGGCACCCTTTGTGACGGTGCTCCAAACCTTCCCCCCTCGACGCTCGCCGCTTATTCACTCGAAACCTTTTAAGCCCGTCGCTCACCCACATTGCTGAAGCACAATTACAACAGCTTCTTGGAGTATTATATTATTTTGGCCATGATCAAACCTGAAGAAAGATTCTTCAGCGATGGTGGGAGTTACTTTGGCCCGGCAGAAAACCCCAATACCGAAGCTTTTCTGAACCTCTGGGATTGGGACCAACTGCGCATGGTCAAGCTCAAAGGGACCGCCAAGATCTTCCCACCTGATGAGGGCCACGAGATACAAATTTTTGCGCAATTCGCCGACTACCTGTCTCCGGAAGTTCGCGCAGTTACCCTTGACGATAATGGGCTCATTACTGGAGTCTCTACAGATCCGGACGAGGATGAAACTATCTTTGTTCCATATTTTCCCTTTGCGACTATCCCATCACTCGCCGATTGCTGTACAGTTCAGTACTCCAGACTTCAAGAGCTTGATCGGTTAGGACCAGGTGTTGATCTCTCATCCTACGAAGATGAGTCCGGGAATCCTCAAACAGTTGCCTTCAAATTCAATTCCTGGTGGAAGCCTGTGAGAATGCAGATGGCCTGGGATGAACTACACCTTCTGAAAAGTCTACCTCCGCATCCCAATCTACTACGACTTGATCGCGTTGTTCTCGAAGATGTGGAGTCTCGTGTGATTGGATTTACAACAAAGTATATCCCAGGTGGAACTCTCGACACTCTAAAGGTGCCTTTTCGATTTGAGTGGCTACAACAACTCACCCAAGTTGTGGATTTTCTCAACCTGGAACTAGGAATTATGCATCAAGATATTGCACCTCGAAATCTGCTCATCGATCCAGATACACACAAGCTTGTCCTCTTCGACTTTAACTTCGCTGCACGCAGAAAGGATGGGTTGATAGACGGTCGGGATGACGTGTCTGGTGTTGTATTCACACTATACGAGCTCATCACAAACGATACACACTTCACGAGTATCCCTCCGTGGGATCGAAATATCGACATGGTAGAGAGCATTTCAGAGTGGCCCTGTGACCGTGAACTAAACTCTGATGTATCGGTATTCCGCAACTTTGTGAATGAATGGGCAGCGAAACGAATATCCGATGGGGATATGGAACGATATCTCAATGCACCCAACCAGCTTATATGGCCGGACTTACCAACCCCGCTCGAGTACAATCTCCCTTACGAAGCAGGAAAAACCGTGGATGGAGAGCCTAATATGGTAACGGGCGTGCGGACACGACGTGCTGCAATGGAGCTGGGACAGTATTGCTTTCACTGGGAGAGGCTACCGCAGAGCAGGTTGTTGAAGAAGAAGGAGGGTGAAAATGCCAGGTGATAGCCGATGTATAAAGGACAGCTTTCAATTACACCAACCCAAGAGGTCCCCATGCGTATGATAGAGCTCGATAGCCTCCTGGTTCATCTCGTGAAACATGGAGCAGGTGGCAATGGACATCGTCAACTTCATTAGAAGTCGATTTGATCTCCGCAATCCTGATTTCGGTGTCTCCCAGTTGTTTGTGAAGCTTCAACGGCGGCATGTTTTGCCCGCTCGGGTGACGGAAGTGAGTAGTTGTGGGATCTGACGATATGTCAAAAAAAAAGATTGAGAGTCATTACCACTGCGAACAAAGCGTCAGTTATGTGTGGTGTCTGGTTGGAAAGCTCGAAGATGGGGTTTGCATGAAGTGGACCAGGATGAAGTTCAGCCGCCAAGAAAGAAGAGGAAATTAGGAGGGATTATGTAGTGCCCTTTCAGCCGCCCTCCAAGCTCACCCTCTGTCCAGATAAATCAGCCTTATCGTCACCTCACCCCTCACCCGTACCCTGCAAACGGCAACCACAGCTCTCTCCTTCCTCACCCCCCTCGGCGTCCCCATTATCACTTCCCCATTATTACAAGAAACAACAAACAACAACATCGATATCGGGCGTACGGTCTCTGATCTCATCCCATTGTTTCCCCAGGTCGACTTTTCAGAAGTGGAGAAAGATGAAGTGTGGCCGAGGAAGGAAGGATTATATGCGTGTTCGTACGAATCTTTGCTTGAAAGAGGGAGAGTGGCGAGGAAATGGTTGAAAGCAAGACCTGAGCAGGCCATTGCTGTTGTGTCACACGATGGGTTCTTGAGAGTAGGGATCTGCGGGAGGAAGTTTGGGAATGCGGATTTTAGGGTCTTTGAGTTCGAGGAGGGAGATGGGCTGGGATTGGTAGAATGGGAGAGTACGGAGGAAAATGGAGGGGGGTTAGGGACGTGTCCGAAGGGCCAGTTTCGGTGGCTGCCCAACGATTTCAAGTATATGCCTGCGGCTTCGCGGCCGAGTGGTGCCGTCATGCAGGCTGGGTTGGCAGAGACGGAGAGGTTGTCCTCTTCTTCACAATGAAGACACTCAACATTCGAAGGTTTGAGGTGGATAGATATACAAAATCAAGCCTCTGAATTATTTATCCCCCTCGCCCCCACATTCCCATCAACCTCAATCTCGCCTCTCTCATTGATCCTTTGCAACCTCCTCGGCCGACGCTCCACCATCAACAAACAACTCAACACAACAACCGCACTAAACACCAGTGTAATCCTCGTCTGCCGATTATACCCCTCCGCGAATGTCTTTCTCACAAAGAGCTGCTCTTCTTTACTCAGTTTCCCTAGCTCGGACAAACTTCCTGCAATCCCGGCTATCTGCTCAACGGTAAGTTGTGCTGACAATGCGGACTTCACATAGCTGTTTAGCACCACAGTTGAGATGGCTAACCCGATGGTACCTCCAAGCACGCGAACTTGCGTCACGGCGCCCATCATGACCGGCATATCTTTCTTATCAACCACCAGCGGAATAAACGTCAACAGACTACTCAACACCAACCCAAACCCCAGGCCCATAAGGACTTCATACGCATACTGGACTTTCTGTATTCCCGCTTCCACATCCGTGGAGATCGAGGAATCAAGCCCAACGCCAATGAGTTGAAGACAAGAACCGAGAAGGACGAGATAGAGGGGCGGGACGCGGAGCTTCTGGTTCGAGACGAGATAGCCTGACAGGCCGGAAGCGAAAGGTGTCATGAGGAGCAGTGGTAGGAGCGAGATACCGGCGCGGGTGGGTGTGCTGCCGTTGACGGCTTGGAAGCGCTGTGGGATGTTGACGACGAGGGAGGTGAAGGGGAAGCCTGCGAAGAAAGCGTTTCTACCACGCATCAGCAACCACCCCCTATCTCCCAAACATAAGGTCAAATTAAGGAAGGGGAGGGGGGACTCACAACAACATCCCAGCCAGCACTCTACTTTTGAGTAACCTCATAGGAAAAATCGGTTCCTGTCTCCCGCCTCCCTTTCCCCGTTTCTCGACCCACACTTCCCAGCCCACGAACGCTCCCCACGCAACACCCGCAACTACAAGACTCCCAACAATAGCCGCATTGCCCCACGCATACCTAGTCCCCGCCTCCTCGAGCGCGAAAACAACAAGGACACTAGCGACTAACATCAAAAAGCAACCCCAGACATCGATCCTGCCAAAGTTTTCTCCCGTAAACCTACTCCTCAGCCGCTTAAAAATATTCGTCTCCGCCTTTGAGAAGTCAGAAGGCAAAAAGAAGATTAATACGGCAATGGCAGCAGCACCAGCCGGCGCGTTCAAAAGGAACACCCAGCGCCATGTCGTGTGGTCGTTTATCGCGCCGCCGAGGAGGGGGCCGAGGATAGAGGATACGGCCATGACGGAGGAGATGATGGCCATGTATTTCCCGAACTTCTTGGCGGGGACGACGGCTGTTACGACAACGCCGACCATGGAGTAGATCCCGCTGCCGCCTACGCCTTGGAACGCTCTCAGGATAATCCTGTAGTCAACATATTAGTTCGAAGCTTGGGGTTTGGTGGAGATGGGGGGAGGAAGGAGAAAGGAAGGGGACGGACAATTCTGTCATCCCCGTCGCTGCACCGCAGGCTATGCTGAAGACTGTGAAGACTAGCAGAGCGAGAAGGATCATAAATTTGATGCCGAAGATGTCACTGAATTTCGCATAGATTACCAAGAATCCTACAGCTCGTCAGCCCGCATTCTAGTCTTATTTTTTTTGCCAAGGAAAGAGGCGACCATACCGGTATAAGTCAACAAATAACTAGTGACTACCCAATCCCTGTTCTCAAATCCTGAGAGGGCGTTCGTGATTGAGACGAGAGAGGTAGAGACGATTGTTGTTTCGAGTGTTGAGAGGAGGAGACTGAGGCAGAGGCCGAAAGTCAAGACGTAAAGACGCCATCCACTCATATGCGTCCTCTGGGGTGGTTCTTCTGCTGGCACCGGTTCTGTCTGATTTTCATGATCCACTGATGTCCCCTTGACATCGGACATGCCTTCCATCTCGATAGCTTCTGTTCTCATGATCTCATGATCTCTCTTAGATTCTGGTCGAGAAAGTGGCGGCACAGCTTCTTCTCGTGGTTTCTTATCCGATTTTGAGGTCATGATGGCCGCCACGTCTCATCTGTTCCGCAGATTCTTGGGCTGAATGAATGGGACCGGAAATGGACGAAATGGACATCCATTGAGAATGAAAAAGAGCTTCAGAACTCTCAACCAAGTCGATGTCGGACCTTGGAGGCGGAGTTGGCTGGACCCACCTGTGGTCAGGACAGTTTTGCGGCGCGGACACAGGGGTTGTAGCGGCAATGCTGGGGGTCAACAGGGGGAGCTTATCGGAAATACGGAATACGGAATACGAGGGGAGAAAGCTGTCCAGATCTCCACGCTTTTCTCGCCGACCAAATCAGATGGAGAAGATCCAGAGATATTAAAGAGTGGCGAAGAAAGCGGTAAATATAGCAGCAGCAAGTCAGGGTAAACACATGTTCAGGGGAATATATGTTCTAAAATTTCAATATTCACGCCATGCTTTTCTCCTGAAATCTTTTTTCCTTTTTACCTCCCCGGTTCCGCAGATATGCAGCAACGCAACCAAGTATGACCATAAAGAACAATCCCTTCTGCAGCAGCGAGAAGCCTTCCTTAGCAACGACATCGCTAACCGGCCCCCCGATCGTCGGGATCTTCGCGGGCGCGCTCGTGTCAGCGATCGGGACCTCAGCCGCGTCGCTCTGACCAGGTCGATACTCCGCCGTGCCGTGTAAATCATCTGTCGTGCAGCAGATGATCAGCGAGACCAACAAAGAGAAAGGCAGGGCGAGGCGAGGCTAAGGTGATTTGCATGCGTCCTGAAGCAGAGAAAAAAGGAAAGTACTTTATAGTTCCACGTGGATACCTTCTTCTGGTACGGGAAGCTCGCCGCTCTTTGTGATCTTGACGGCGACCTTGGGCTTGTCGCCGGTCTTCTGCACGTCCTCGATCTTCGACACGATTTCGTAGCCCTCGAGGACTTCGCCGAACACGACGTGCTTGCCATCAAGATGACTGTAGACAGTTAGCATCTGCCTGCAACTGAAATGGGGAAATGGACATGCCCTGGAGTGGAGGTGGTGATGAAGAATTGCGAGCCGTTGGTGTCCTTTCCTGCGTTGGCCATGGAGAGAAGACCCTTCTTGGAGTGCTTGAGCTTGAAGTTTTCGTCTGGGAACTTGTCGCCGTAGACTGCCACCAATTAGCACCTCGTACAACCTCTCCCTCTGTTCGATGTATACGTACTCGACTTGCCGCCCGTGCCATCGCCCTTGGTGAAGTCTCCACCCTGGATCATGAATCCCTTAATGACACGGTGGAAGGTAGACCCCTCATATCCAAAGTCCTTCTCGCCAGTCGCCAATGCTCTGAAGTTCTCAGTTGTCTTGGGCACGGTCTTGCCATACAGACCCATCACAATGCGGCCCATAGGCTCGTCGCCATGGCTGATGTCGAAGTAGACCTTGTGGGTGATCTTGGGGCCCTTGACGGCCTGCGCGGTTTGGGCGAAGAAGGCGAAAGTGACGGCGAGAATCAGTAGTACGGAGACTACGAAGCGTTGGAGAGTGAACATTCTGGTGGTCAATTGGGGTGGAAATGGGGTTGTTGATGCGGTGCTGCAGAGAATTGGAGGTTTGTAGCACCTTGGAGAGAAGAGGGGGACGGGGCTGGAGAGCTCGAGTTTCGGATAGGTGTCGATTACCTTACAATCCCGGGTCCCCTAAAGTTAGCTGCTGAGTCACGTGAAACTTGGTCTGTGCTGAATCTCGACAACCTCAAGAATTTCGGGCTCGACAACAGCGCGCGATTCAAGCGTCAGCAAGCTTCACTCCGGCACAATGGTATGCCAATTGCGCCCCAGACCCCGCCGAAGCTATACTAAAATGCCCAGGTCTTCATTCTAGGAAATAACTTCCTCGAAAACCGGCTGTTAAAGGTACCTTTCCCTCCCCTTCCAAAAAACAGCCTCCCCTCACACCTCTCAGCACTGCCTCGAAACTTTCTATGGCATCGGCACAAAGCACAGCACCCGCATCCTCGCAAAGTTCTCCGTCTTCCCCGGCGCAAGAGTTGGCCAACTCCCCACAAAAACAATAAACGACATCACCGCCGAGCTCTCCACCATGACCATCGAGACGGACCTGCGGCGCAAGATGAGGGATAATATACAGCGGTTGCGTGATATGGGGAGTTATCGGGGGAGACGGCATGCGATGGGGCTGCCGGTGAGGGGCCAGAGGACAAGGAGTCAGGTATGTGTTGATATGAGGTGGGAGTGGGAGATAGAGTGATGCTAATCATGTGCTAGATCTTGACGGCGCGGAAACTGAATAGAATTGATCGAGCGAATTAGAGGATGCGTGGGAGAGATGTATAAAACGGTTGCATTGTTGGCGTAAGGGCATGTGGGGAATTGTAGGAGTATCTTGGATGATGAATACAGACTTCTTCTCCCAAAGGCCAATGGCCATGGAATGCTAGCATTTCGGATTCCGGTGAAAACACCCAAAGCCAAGTTGTACAAGCGGACTCACCAGTGGAGAATGTTGGGACCCCGTACAGCAAGTCCAGCCATGCCGACTGTCCACGTAAAATATTGGAAAGTCTCATCTCAAATGTTTGAATTGTGTCCAGTTGCTAAACAAATCCTTCCACCGGGGCCTTGCAACTACCTACTACGATAGTTTACCCGTTTTCCTTTAGCCTTCAATTATGGACTGGTCATTGCAGAGCCCTGATGCTCAGAGTATCCTGCGCGCCAGATTCCTCCTGTCCTTACCATTTTTGCCTCTGGCCTTTTCACGCTTTTTCAATTTTTCTTCTGTACCCCACCATTGACCTTGCTCATCGTTCTCTTCACACAAAAGTATGCTTTCGGGAAGATCTCGACTTGGCCTTTACCAATAGAATTAGCATGTCACTGCTAGAAAGGAAGAGCGGCTTGCAGCGTACTTGCCTTGGACTCGGGCTGCGGCGACGAGAACTACCTCCGTACTCCCCTTCCCACTTTCTGCTCGTCTTAAATTCGCCCAAGTCGCCCTCGATTACTCCGTATCTAGTTTTGATATTCTTGTCATCTCGATCGAAACCCTTCCAGTATCTACCTTGGGTTCTGTCCTCTCGCCGACTGTCGAAGCTGTCACCAAGCGGGTCCGAAAAGCTGATGAAGTCACCTGGCTTCTCACTGCGAATAAAATCATTGGTTACTCCTTTCACAGATGCAATGAGTGTTGTTGCTTACCTTCTGCCTCTGTGAGATGACTCTGGAGACCGACGGCTCCTATCTTCCTCGCGAGCCTTCCTGTCATTTCGATGCAAGTCCAACTCACTCTTCATACTATCATAGACAGGACGTCTCTCCGGAGAGAAAACGGGTCTGTAGCTATCTTGCAAAGGTCGGCCCCATTCGTCCACAGAGAGTCGTAGATGACCACGGCCACGTTGTCTTTCAGGCGAGAGTCGAGTGCGTTCCATGACGAGGTCGATGGGGAAGTCTGCGCAATCAACATTTCGAGATCTAATATCAAGAAGTCATTAGGGGGTCCCCTTTTTGCGTGCTTCAATACCTACCTCTTTCTTCTAGTCTTTGCTGGGATATACCCCATTGATTCCATGGTTTCATCCTCGTCTTGGCGCTTGCGCTTGCTACCATAGTCGTTCCGGTCTTCTACAATCGATCTCTCGTGGCCCATTTCGAAATCCATCCTGCCGTCGTTTTGATTCTTCTTGCCGTCATGCTTCGCAAGTACTTCGTTAAACCTCTGCTCGAATTCCTCTCGCTGCTTGATCTCTTTCTTGCCTGCAGTTATTTGCTTCTTCGGCCATCGAGGGATCAGACTGCCATCGTCGTCATGGGAGATAGCCCCCTCTCTAGATCTCATTTCCTTGGCCTGGTGCAAAGGGTTAGTCTCGAGTTGCATGAATCGGACATTCGCCCATACCTCATTCTCAGCCATCACTGATCTGTCGCGCTCCATATGTCCCTTAGCTTCTTCTTCCTTCCGCTCACCTCTTGATTGTTTCTTGGCCTTCCTTTCATCCTTCAAAATTTTCACCCACCGGGGAATCGGATTGCCATGGTCGTCGTAGAAGGTCTCCTTCTTCCATTCTCTGAGATGCTGCTTCTGTCCTTTTTCTTCTTGCTGTGCCAATCTCTGACTCTTGGTCTCGCTGGACCTATGTCTTCTCGGTGCTGCCCCGAAGCCGCTCATATCAGCGTCGTCGTTGCTGCCTTCAGAATAGAACTTGCCCGCTTCGGCCAGGGCCCTCTTTTGATTATGCTCGAGCTGTTCCTTCGCAAATTGCTCGTCAAGGAAGTTGGAGCTGTACTTCTCACCGGCCACATCTGCCGTAGCTTCATCTCTTGACCACTCATGCTCAATTCCCATTTCCGAGACATTACTCGTATCAGCATCGTAGTTACCACCTTCATGATCCATATTGCTGCTATCAGCTGGAACCTTCCTACCCTCGTGCTTAGCCAACATCCGTTCAAACCGGTCTTGAAAACGGGTGTCCTCGTCGTTCTTCCTCGCCAGTTCTGCCATCGCTTGATTATGCTCCTCAATCGAAAGACGCTTGATATAACTGTCGCCACCCAGCTCATTCAGAGCACGCCCACCATACTTGCTCAAGAATTTGGCGGCTTCAGCATTGCTCTTGCTTGGAGTTGGCTGCCGAAGGCGGATCTGCGGTTCTGAAGTCGCCGGCTTTGGAACCTTTGGACGCGGGTCGGTGTTGATTCTCCTGATGCTCCAGCTTGTGGTTATTCCTTGTCTCCGGATGCCTCGCCTTTCGACCCAGCCTTGCTCTGCAAGACGTTCAGTGCGTTGCTTCGTTCCAGGATGGAGTTGGCGACCTGTGAGCCGGTCGGGACTTGCTGAAGATTCTCGAGCCGCACTTTGGGAGCCGTGTGCTCTGTTCTGCTCGGCGTCGCTTTCGAATCGCAACAGAGCTTCACGTCGATCTGCACTGACTCCTACCCATTTGCGGTGGTTGGCTTTTTAACATCAGTAGATTGTGCGTATAGTGATGAGAAACCTTAGTTACCATCTCCTTCTGCGGGTGTCATGGTTGCGTCGTTGGTGCCTTCCTGCTTGTGGTTGATGTTTGAAAGATGGAAAGCTCGTGCGAGAAGAATTGTGAATCCCTTGTGTTCCTTTGCCCTCTTTAGTGCCGGTGTAAACAAACCCGAGTTTCCGCTCGTGGTTTCTGCGATTCTTTACTTTTTGTTTTCAAAGTCACCTCACATTTGCTTCAAGAGAGTCTGAAATCTTTCATGTAAAAGAAGGCCACGTTGTATTGGAGAGTATTGCAGAAGCATCCAACAACAATGCCCATTTCTCGAAGCATCTGCTTTGGGTTCGGGCAGCTCAAGAAGCAGCTGGGAGAGGAGAGTCGACCGCAGCAAGTAGGATCACACTTTTGCTCCCTGCATCATCCGCAATCTGCTCAAACAACGACGTTATCCCAAAGACCAACGCCTTACTGACCATGATTACCTCCCATCCCAAGCAGACCCAACTTGGCGGCAACATCATCAACCTCAGCATCTTCTCTCTTCGCCAAGGCCTGCGCAACCACCTTTCTCCTACGCTCCCGAGACGCCTTGTCCTTGATCTCTCCCGTCCTATCAAGTCTCTCCTGAAACTCTCCCCGTGGCTTATCCTCCAACGCCTTCAACTCGAGATCAAGCTCCATTCCCAGTCGAATATTTCTCTCTTCTAGTCGCTGCTTACGCTTCTGCCTATCGATCTCAGCCCGCTGTTTACGCTGCTCCCTCTCGCTCCCAACATGGACAATTAACTCTCTCGCGCCCTCAACTTCAACGTGGACCTTAGCAACCAGCTCTTCAGCCGCAGCAAGTAAAGCCATCTCCTTCCTCTCTGCCTTTGTCGGTCTCTGTTTTCTCTTGGGTTTGCTCTCTGTTTCGGCTTCCTGCATCTGCGGCGGAGGAAGGAGAAGTTTCAAGTCTTGCATACCCTGCATCATCTGCACCTCATCGTCCCTCAACTCTCTCTTGCCCTCAGTGACAGACCAGACCCAGACTCCAGTTCCTGTCCTGCTCTCAATGTGTGCACGCAGCGGCGGCTTTGAGGGTGGCTTCGGCTTCGGCTCCTTGGTTTTCTTCTTAATGCCGGATGTGGAGGACATCTTGCCAGAGTTGGAGGGTTCTCTTCTGGAGTTGGAAGACCTTTTGAAGATGTAGGTGTCAGACTTCTTGCCGTTGCTGCGCTTCGTCTTTCTAAGTCTTCCGTGTGGGAGTCCAGCCTCCTTCTTGAGGATATTGGCTTCATTCCAGAGTTGATTGGCATCATTTCTAGCAGCTTGGTAGCGTATGGCGGCTTCTGGATCTTTCTTCGCTTCCTTTCGAAAGATGTTGCGTTTCGACACGGCTTCTTTGGCTTTCTTTACGGCCTCTTCAGCGCGCGTTCGGAGATCTTGGGTCGCAGCGAAGGTGAGGCCGTCGCGAGTCGGAGTGCTGGTGGATGGGGAGTCGAGCTCCATTGCTTCGTTGAATAATCAGTAATCATGTATGATTTGTTGTAATGATAAGACTTACCAGAATGTGACGCCATGTTGCCCGTTGAAGTCCGTGGCTTCATAGCATGTGTTGAAAGAATTCGAATGGTGGAAGGCGCGACGGTGTGAATAAATAGACAGCCTTCTTGCAAGGCTGACTGGCTGGTGCGAGGCTGTAGACTAGTGCGAGCTCTGCTGAGTCTTAAGGAATGAAATTGGGCCGTGCTCTTCCGGCATCCGAATCTATCTTCTTATCTTCTTATGCAGATGTCCCCGTCCATACCTTCGGACCTCCCTTTCGTGTGCCTCATCCTTGGGGAACTTCGCTGGAGTGACCTCAAACTTCATCAATTCGTCCAAGTACTCTCCCACTGTTCTCAGAAGCGGTGTAAGTCTGATGGCTCTTTGCTTATCGTGCCACCAGTCTGACATCTTAATGCATGCCTCCTCTTCCATTATGGTGTAGCAGAACCAGGTTTGCAAGGCTACCCAAGGTTTCAGTCCTGGCCATGTAAGTGCCCCGGCTGCAGTGGTGTTGCTTTGTTCAGCCAGATGCTGCAGCAATCTTTGCCAGTACCGGGTGAGAAACCCAATTAGCTCAAATGTCCGAATGCTTCCAGAACATTTAAAGGCAAAATCAACTTACGCAATCTTATCATTCTACAGAAGCTTCACTACCTTCCGTTTATTAGTCACGAACGGATGATAAACAATCTCATTATTCGGATCATCCAGTTTTCTACTCAGCTTGTCCTCTAGAACACCCTTGAAAATCGTAGCGCCAAATTGACCAATCGCTCGTATTGGCAAACGGGGGGAACACAGCGAAATATATATTAATTATGCTTCCACAAACAAAGATAATATCCTCCTCTTTTGTCGATTGCTTCCAAGTTTCCTACTCCGCAGTAAAGTACAATGTGATTTCCAACTTCAATACGATGAGCTCCGTCTTTCCATACGGCTGCGCCCTCATTATAAGGTTGAATACAAAAAACAAACTGAGGGTTTTCGATTTGGTAAGGATCCGTTGCATTTGCTTCGATCCTTGAAGGACCATGGAGTTTTGCTCGCGAGCAAGCATATTCACTTCGGTGCCTCGAGCTGAGCCCACTTCACCCATACACAGCATTTTTCACCACACCTTTGGTTTGTTCGAGAATTCGGGCCAATACGGTACTGCACACGTCGAACCTGTTTCCCTTTATCATACCTTTCATGAACGCAGACACCGCATTGTCGGCTGCTCGAGCTCGCCCGACAAACCTGCTCCAGAAATCAAGCTCAAACTCTCTTTATCGACGCCAGAAAGAACTGACACAAGCCCAAAGCCCTTAGCTATTGGCGTTGTATAAAGCACTGTGAATATGATAAGCATTGCTAGGGCCAACAGTGGCTGTACTGCGAGTAGCAGATACAACGGGCAGGTGACTTTGAGGGTAGCGGTTGTCGCAGTGATGGTTTCGTCACTGGGAGGATATAGAAGTTCATTGGTCACCCTAGCACCCCAATACGCCATCACATCGAACCTCTGTTCAGCAATGCGAGCCCAGTTGCCGCCACCTATTCCCGCCGTGAATGCAGGAATGAGCCATGCAGACAGTAAGTCTTCGCTATTGATGGTGAAAGTAGTCAGCAGGGTAGTTGACCAAACCGGTAGAGCCTCGAACCAAAATGGTCGTACATTGCGATCCGTCAAGATAAATTGATCTGTGAGCTCCCCGGTACACATCCCACCCATCAAATTGATCGCCGTTCGGTTGACCTGCCATGTCCCGGAACATCTCTCTCGTCGGATGTTGAACATCATAGCAGTGGATTGGAAGGAAACGAAATCCGGCGATGTTATATTAGAATTGTAATCAATCCAAGAGCGGGGTCCAGTAAAAAGGCCCGCAAGGCAGTAGAGCCCATCATGTAGTGTTGCGTTGCCTTCTAGGTACCCCAGTGAAAACCCTTCGCCTGAAAGGGTTGAGTACAGATATCCGGGACCGCCGATCGTGTCCTCCCAGAATTCTGTATTTTTCTTGAGTTCGTCGAAGGTGGTATTATACCGGGTTCCTGTGGCATTTACAGTTGCCTCGAGGGTCCAAAAATCATTGCCTTGCAACTTTTCTTGTATCTTGGCGGTATATTCTGATGTTGGCATGTCAAGCATAGCAGTTGATTGGCTATCAAGAAGTAACGTATTGTAGCCATAAGCAGTCAGCGTGTCTGGAAGTGGGATGGAAAGATTGGAAGTTGCAGAGGCGAAAGGGGCATATGAAGTGATCATGCTAGATATTTGAAGTGTCAGCCTCGTTTTGGATTGTTGGGATTGACACCGGGATTCCAGCAGACCTTACCCATTTACCATTAAGAGACGTTTGAAACAGAAAAGGAGGGTACAAGGAGGCTACCTACTAGTAAATTGAGTTATTGAAGGCACCAAAGTCACCAAGGGAAGGTACAGAGACGCCGTAAGACGAACTGTAAGCCGGCCAAGGGGAGCTGATCAGTACGCTGCTGACCCCGCCAGTGAACCTCTTATATCCCACACTCAAAGCCAGCGGAAGGAATGTGAACAAAGCAATTATTGTTCGGCAGCCGAGGCCAGTATAGGAGAGAAATATCCCTTTTCTCAAAATAGCATCATAGTTCTGCAAGCTCGAACTACCCACCCCATCGTGATTCAAGTATCAGGAAAGCAGTCGAATCTATCTTCCTTGTTACAAACTGCACGGTACTCAATAGGAATCCAATAACAATTATCTGGTCATTGAAACCTAACCGCCAGGAAACGGCTCGGTTGCGCTGAAGAACAGCTACTGCAATACCCAAGCAAGCAAAAGACATTGCTATAGCGGCAAGATCGGACTTTTCCCACATTGGTTTGTTTCTGGGAATTCCAATGGATGTGACCGTCGTTGTCTCTTCTGCTGAAGCAGGGTCGTGCCCAGGCTCAACTAGCCGCATGGGCACACTGACAGGCGCGTCCTTCTTTGAGGAGCTCGCTGAGGGAGCCATTGAGTATGCGAGACTTTCTCTAACGAGGCTGGTTTATTTTTTTTTTGGAAGGACGACAAATTTCTACCAGAAAAAGAGGCTCGAAGAGGGGCTGCGGCCTCTGAGAAGGAAAGCAGCCAGAGCCTGGTAAGACTCGGCTGGAAAATGCTGTCCGAATCTACCTTAGTAATCGTGGGGGCGATGAGGCTGACGAAAAAAACCAGTCGGATGAAGCCTCTACGGTATGGAGGGGTAATTCAGAAGGATCAGGGTTTGCAAATGCAGTCCTTACGAGTCTTCCAAGGGTAGACACACAACATCTAAACCTCTGACACAATGACCTTTCCAGGAATAGGACCATGCATGCCTTGACTTCGTACAGAAGGGGGTTGTAAGTTTTCCCCTCTCCCGCCCCCCGCAAGGCGGTGAGCTTACTTCAAATTAAAATAAAACAGACTCTCTTGGCGACAATTCATTTCCTCTTTTGGATATTAAAAAGTGGGTAGTACACGTATTATTGCAGAGCTCCTATAGGCTACGTACGATTAGCCCCACTTTGGGGCCCTCGGACTGGGCAATGAGATTGACACGCTCCAGAAACGTTTTCTGCCTTGCCGCGCCACCGCCAGCACACCCCTCAAATGTCAGCGAAATCGGCCAAACGTGGACTCACCTCATGACAACGCCGTGCAGAACCTCGTTCTTCGACGACACGACCACTTTCTTCGCTGTCAACCTTCTTGTGACAGCATATGGATTTTGATTTCGACGCCTGTACGGGCTCCTTTAGCGACGCTACGGCATCTATTATTTTTTGAGAAAATCAAATCGACGATATTCAAAAAATGTACTATTATTAATAATATAGCTAATACCTACGGTAGAATATAATTAAAACAGTCGATCTACATGGTGTTTTATCGCATTCCATAGTAGGAATTCAATAGGGTAGGAAAAATCAATAAAATGCACGTGATATACCCCCTGACATGCTAGCCCTCCTACACACTTCGTTCATACTTCTATTCCTACGTTATTATTTTAATTCCTTGATCTATTACTCTTAATCTCTTTACAATGCCTCGTTTAAAGATTAATATCGATTACTATCAAGCTTATATCCTTTATTTAATTGAGCAATAGCTGTCACAAGACGAGATTATGGAGAGGTTAAAGCATGACTTTGACGTCAATATTTCACCTAGAACTCTACGTAATAGGCTTTCCGAATAAAAAGCACCTTCTCAATACTCGATATTCGAGCCTTCTCCTCAGGTAAAGGCTCTTATTACATAGTTCTTTTATGATATCTATACGACTGATGCTAATATACTTACCAACCTCCGGAGCTTAGGATATAATATTCCTAATCTACGATTATTATAGCAGGTTCACCGAGCTATGGGGCTTCGACGTCGAATGCTTAATTCGCAAGTTAAGCTAGAAAAGGAGCAACTTCGCTATATCCTCAAGTAACACATAGTGGATAAAGGCCCACAGGGCAATACTAGAAGTTATGGATACCGGCTTCTATATACTTATCTCAACTCCCTAGGGGGTAGCCAGAAGTTTTCTAGGAATAGAATAGCTTCTATAATACAGGAACTTAATCCAGAAAGTATATAGCGTCATTCGGAAGAGATGAAGGCAGCTAGGGGGGAATATAATATTCATGGGCCGAACTTTGTTTAGTCAATTAATAGCTATTACAAGGTAAGTGCAGTATATACTTAACTTCAAAAATCATTATCTCAATAACTACTAATCTATTTACTTAGCTGCGATTTTGTGGGATTGAGATATATACCAGGATTAATGCCTACTCACGGTTTATACCTTGGATTTATATTAGAATCTCAAATAGTTATACTATAAGTAGTAGTATTTCCTAATTCGGTTCGGATACATCCCCTTAAAAATACCAAAATTCACTTAGTCGTGATTCTGGCTATATAACTCTATAGTATTACAGAGAACTAGTTATTTAAATTAAGCTTAATTTAGGCGATAAAGCCCCTAAATCTCCACGTCACATTCTCCTTTAGGCTAATTAATATCATACTAATATATACTTACTTATCCTACTCTCTAGGTTACTATCCTAGTATAATACCTTGACTTAGTAGACGAAATAGAGGTTATTCCACTCTATATTCGATCGGATAGAGGATACGAAATACCCATAGTTACTAATGCCTATTATATCCTCCATAAAGCGACGTACTAAATAAGGGGTATTAATCCATATCAATTCTCAGATCTCTATTAGTTCGGGACTAGTACGGCTAATCAACGTATTGAGGCATAGTAGGGGCAAGTTGCGAAGGTAATTTATCCATACTAATTCTATAGAAACCTATTTAATTAATTAATATTTTATATAGGGCATACTAAATAAATGGAAGATATTTTTCAAGCATCTACGCTCTCAAAGGCTATACTCTCGCAAGCTTTTACCCGACTATATCGCTATGCTTTTCGTCTATTTACCTATTATATAACAGTAAACTGAGGAGTTCATGAGGGTCTGGAATATACATTTAATTAGGAAATAGCCGAATCGTCCACATATAGTCCCTGGGCAACCCTTCCAGAACTATATGTTTTCAGAGTAGATGGGGGTCAGGGACTACAGTATTCCTATTAATATCGATAAGCTGAATAAGCTACATGAAGGATATGCTAGCTATAATAAAGACGCATATTTACCGGAGGTTACACTTAAATAGTGTAAGCAAGAGCTTAAGGATGCCGGCTTTAGTCTCCCAATTATGGAGTCTACACGTGACTCGAATAGAGAACTAAACCACCTAAGTACGTATATATATCTAAGGGAATCGATTAATGACCACCTGATTAATACGAAAAATGCTCGTCCAAAGCTAGGGCTTTTATTAACACCCAAGGGTATATATGATTGGAATCCATTACTAGAGGTAGCTATAGGACTAGAAGAGGCAAGGCTAAAGGATTATAATGATTAGGATAGCGTTCAGTTCGTCAATAAAGGGAGAGACGCTAGCTATAGAGATGAAGATCTCTATTATATTAGCTCTAAAGACGAAGCGGAGCTTAAAGACGAAGCGGAGCTTGAAGACGAAGCGGAGGTTGAAAATAATACGGAGGATACTAGATTTACTATAGATAGTATTACTTTTAATAGGGCAAATAGCAATTGGGTCATAAATAGTCAAGAGTATAGACAGTTTATAGATAATGGATACGCATCTAAGGCTAAAGCAGAGGAGGAGGAAAATCTAGGAATTCCTCCTATAAATATTACACGGTTTACCCGGCGTCAGAGAAGCTGAATAGGGACATATTAATATATATCCTAAAGAAAGAACTAGCTAAAAACATTAATATTTGCTAAAGTAATTAATTATAGAAGTTAGTAGTAGTCTACTTAATTAGTTAAATTCACATAGTTACAGGATGTCAAAAGGTCACATGATTCACCTAGTCAGAAAATCGACCCTTGCCCCTTTATTTTCCACAACCCCTATAATTATTCTATCGACTTATTATCTTAGTAGTAAGGAGTTCATAGTATAGATCAAGTTATCCCTTAATACTAGCTCTATTAAATTAATAGTTCTTGAGAACTTTTGAAGTAATTTATAAGACATATTTGGTGAAAATGTCTCTTTTCATATGGAATCCAGTTCCCCCCCCTTAATTTCTATAGCCCCTAGTATAGGAAACCATAGTTTATATAGGAATAATGCTAGGGATAAATAAAATATGTCCGAATTTAACTTGTGCTAAGGGGCATCCCTTATAGTCCTTCTATTTACCCCTTTTTATATATTAGGAATATGCCACTATTAATAACCTCTAAAATGAGTCTCTAATACATAAATTCCTTAGGGAAAAAGTTATAGGGGTATAGGCTAAAGGGTTAAAATAATATTAATATATTATAGTTCTATCCTACTAGTTGACTTCACACCACTATTCACTAAACTATAGATTTATTAGCTACACCCTCCTTTTAATATTCAATTATAAACCAGATCCTTATTATATTATCCTCAAACATTTCCAATAAATAATCTCAATCTATAGAACTCTTGTTTTATACGGGAGGCACCACACCCCCCCTCTATAGTAAAGTGTCCACTATACGGAGCGATTAACCCCGCTATACCGGCTATTACTACTACTCCTACTACACCAACTATTGCATTAGACGGTACACTATTTTCTAGTCAAACTCAACTTCAAAATACTGCCGCTTAGCTATTAAGAGATCAAGGGGTCAATATCTCAGCTGATTCCTATCCTTTTTACTACCCCCCTAGCATGGATCTCTCAGAGGAGGCCCTTGAGGAAGAAGCACGTGAGAGGAGACAGCAGGCTAAGCTCGAGCGTTTAGAGCGATTACGTGGTAATTTCCATCAGGAAGCTCAGGGCAAAGGTACGTATCCATCTATTTAACTCCTATATTAATACTAATTTTATTAGGTTTAGCCCAGAAAAGAGGTAAGGCCTTTGGATCCCTTACTCTCGGCCAGGGGGCACGTGTAAGGGCATTTAGTAAGGGTAAATCGACGATTCCTCCTACTCCTATTATCGAAAAACGATATAAGGTCCTTATTTCTATTATACTACGTATATATGAAATAGAAGAGCTAGAGAGTAGCTTTACTGGGAGGAGTATACCTGCTTCAACTATAAAGAAGTTCCTTAGCTTAGAAGAATACCGGGAGGCTTAGAATATTCAACTTGGGCTATAGATAGTTGAATAGATTAATACGTACATAAAGCTTACTTATAGAAACACCTCTTTACTAATATGGTTTAATATTCTAGTCAAAAACTGTCATACAAGGATTTCGCTATGTATTTAGCCAGGGCTTTTTTATCGTTAATTCCGTCACTTGAAGACTGGGAGCTTAATCAATGGATTATGATCTTAGAACACTCAAATATGGTCTCTTTTGCAAGTAAAGTAAGCTATTATTTACTAGTATCCTGATAAAATTAGTACTAATATAATTAAATAGGTTTGGCCAAGAGACAAAAATAAGAGAATCGACCATGTGACTAGCCAGATATTTGAAGCTGAAAAGGATATTAATAGCTTATTATCTCACTTCAACTAATTAAATAAGAGCACGCTAAAGCATATTTATCTTATATTTAATCAAGATATTAATATAATTCAGGAAAGAGATAACGAGATTCAGGATGAGCGTGAAAGAGCTGAAAGGGATATACCTTTCCTAGATTTTAGCCCCCTATTAGGAGGCTCTCCTAATACCACCTCCAACGTAATATCTATATCTACAGTTACATCTACGGCATCTTCTTTCCCTGCTTCGACTCCTAATTAATAGATTGAAGCCCTATGGGAGAAGGTTATTCCTTTAAATAGGTCAGGTGACGACCTGTTATCTGACGATTTTAATTCGGACGATATACCTACACTAGAAGCTAGAATTACGGTTTCTCCTGCTCCTGCTCCTACTCCTACTCCTGATCCTGATTCTATACCTAGTAAGTTAATAGATTTAAATATACTAGTAGATCTGACGTTTTTACTAGCCTTCGCTCCCGCTCCACCTACTAAACCTCCACTGAAGTCTATATTAAAGAGGAAGCGACAAGTAGAAGTGACTATATTAAGCGATGACGACGATAATAGATCAGATCTTGACGATGGAGGGAAGGAATTAGCAGAGGATAGTGATTATAGGCCGGGGAATAGGCCATTAATACGTAGGGGTAATCGGGGGCAGTTCAAAAAAGCGAGAGCAGAGTAATAGTACTGGGCGCATTCGACTATAATGCATGGGAATTACGTATTTGGCCATTATTAGGTATGTTTTCCATATAAAATATAGCCATTAAAAAAATCTCGATTCATAATTCTCATTTTGCGATTGCGATAATTAATAGATGCCGTAGCGTCGCTAAAGCAGCCCGTACGCCTGGCTCTCGGCGTCGTGTATCGCGCACATTTCACGCATATGCACTTCTTATCAGTCGCGTTTTAACTATGCGTCTTTTGCAAGTTGACGAGAACGGCGAGTTCAGCCTGACCAAGGATTACGTCAATGATATTCCCCCCTATGCAATACTTTCCCATACTTGGGGAGATGATGAAGAAGAAGTCACCTTTAAAGATCTAAAGAAAGGCTCTGGAAAGAAAAAATCTGGGTATAAGAAGATTCAGTTCTGTGGAGCTCAAGCCAGTCGCGATGGCCTGCAATACTTCTGGGTGGATACCTGCTGCATTAATAAATCAAACAGTACTGAGCTTTCAGAAGCTATTATCTCCATGTTTCGTTGGTATAAGGATGCGGCCAGATGTTATGTATATCTGTCAGATGTTTTAGTAGTTGACCTTGATCCCATCGACGAGTCTTTACAGTTGTGGAAACAGGCTTTTCGGAACAGTCGATGGTTTACCCGTGGCTGGACGCTTCAAGAACTCATTGCTCCGCCATCTGTTGAGTTCTTTTGCTCACACGGTAGACGACTTGGTAATAAGAAAGAGTTGGAGCAACAACTCGTTGAGATAACAGGGATTCCAGCTTCGGCTCTTCGAGGGACTCACCTGTCTGAGTTCCCAGTCAATGAACGAATGTCCTGGGCAAAAACTCGTACGACTCACCGTGCAGAAGATAAGGTTTATTCTTTGTCGGGTATTTTCGGCATCTACATGCCGCCCCTCTATGGCGAAGGTTGGGAAAGCGCAGATATTCGGATGCGCAAATTAATCGGAGAACCTCCCCCTCCTACGCCGAGTGGTAAGCATATAACTTCATTTCATTAATCACTCGAAGGGAGCTAGAGCTAGCCAGATCAAGAATCTCGTCGTGAAGTTAAATTAACACTCTAAAGATATCGTCCGTAGTCTCCGCTTCCGCGGCATATTAGTGCGCGACCAGAGTATCGAAAAAGCCTATGAAGGCACGTTTGAATGGTTCCTCACCGACAAGCGAACAGGGCAGCAAGGAAGTGAATATCATATGTTTAGTGAATGGCTCCGTGGTCCAGAGTCGCTCTTCTGGCTCAGTGGTAAAGCTGGATCCGGAAAATCAACGCTCATGAAACTTATCTTTCACCACCCGCAACTCCTCGAGCATCTGGATCATTGGGCTTCGTCCGCTCATTGTATAAAGGCAGGCTTCTTTTTCTTCGATCAAGGATCTTTTCCACTTCAAAGGTCTCGGGAAGGCCTGCTTAGAAGCCTGATGTATCAAATCCTTAATGGGAGAATTGAGCTTGCCAGGAAAGTCTTTTCTCAACAATGGATGGACTACAAGTCCCAAGGAGCCTCTCTGGAGACCGATTGGACCTGGAACGAACTCAAACAAGTATTTGAGAGTCTTTTGACGTTCTTTGATAAAGACTTACGGCTTTTCTTGTGCATCGATGGGTTGGACGAGTACAAGAGGTTCTCAGAGTCAAGTAACGACGATGATCCCTTTATCGGCGAGGACGAATATCCCATGACCCAGCGCCGAGCAGATGATTACCAGGAGATATTAGAATTATTGTGTTATGCTGCCAGACAACCAGGCGTCAAGATTTGTGTCTCCAGCAGACCGCTCCAGATATTCAAAGACATTTTTCAGCATCGCCACTCCACCGAGTTACACAAAATATCAGCTAGGGACATTTCTTTGTTTGTTGGAAACGCCCTAGGAACAAATGGTACCCTTCGGCAGATGCAATATGGTAGTGCAAATCTCCATTCAGTCCTCGTAAAAGAGATTGTAGAGATGGCAGCTGGGGTCTTCTTATGGGTTCGATTGGTGGTCAATAGAGTTCTAACCGGGGTTCAAAATGGAGATGATTCCCCAGAGATTATGGTTAAGCTAAATTCCTTGCCTCCGCAGTTATGTGGTGAGAACGGACTATTCATACGGATGCTGCAAGAAATCTCTACCAATGATCGGCAGCAAGCAGCAGAGATGTTCAAACTCGCCCAATGCGCTCGGCTTCCCTTAACACCATTACTCCTTCATTTTGTCAACAAAGAAGCCTCTGTAGCTATTGACCTGTGGACTGGCAAAACCATGGCTGCTGAGGCTATTGAGCATCGGCGGGATCTAGCCGCTAGGAGACTGGCAAGCAAATGTGTCGGCATTTTGGAAATAGCTGATTCACCTTCTAGTTCACAATCGGTACACCGGGGTTCTCCAGGCGAACGGCCGTCACCGACAATTCGATTCATACACAAAACTGCAAAGGACTTGCTTGCCAAACAATCGGTTTGGACACAGTTATTTCCGGAGCAGTGTAGACAACACTCACAACTCGATGCCAATACCAGGCTTTTCATCATGTATTTAGGTTTCATCAAAGCAGCTAGAGGAACCCCCGGCGAGATTGATACAGTAGATGCCATCCTCGAAGCAATATATTTCGCCAACAGGGCTGAGAAATCGACAGGAGTTGCGCTGGTTGGTCTGCTTGACGAACTCGATAGGTCAATGACTGTCATCTGGAAAATTGACCCGCACTACCAAGGAATCCGCGCCAACACCACGAATGGTAGCGGTTCATGGCATTGGCTAATAGGAGAAAAGCTAGCACGCAGTCTATCAGATTTGCCTTGGCAAGATGACTTCATGTCCACCGCAGTCCAAGGTCAACTTTCACTCTATCTCGAGACTAAGTTGAGTACTAGAGCATACAAGCTAGAAGACAAAAAGGGTAGACCTCTACTCTTCTATGCAGCGTTTCCCTGTGAAGGACAAGGTCAGGCTGATCCAGCTACGACTGAACTCCTTCTCAAATACGGCGCGAATCCTAATGAGGTCTTCGACGGAAGAAGCTCCTGGCAGTTGCATTTGCAATGCGCGTACAATTCAAAAGCCATCCAAAGAAATTTTGTGTGGTCGACGTATCCGGATGGCATAAAGTGGGCAGAGAACACGAAACTTCTTCTCCAGTATGGCGCAAATCCCAATGTTTGGCTTTGGATTCGGGTTTCAAAAGGAAGAAGAACTTGCTCGCCACTATTCGTTGTAATCGATATTCTGAGGGGAAACCCCAGGATGAGGCGCAAAGTGACACTACAGCTAAAGAAAAAGGGTGGATACCTCTATCAGGACGAAAGAGCGGTCATTCGATCAATGTACGGGCTGGATGAACCTGTTCAACAAGTATTCGCCGAATCTGCTATGCATAGATGGAGCTGGGACGAAATTGACACCAAGGAGGCTTACCCAAAGGTTTGGCGGCATATGGAGTTCAAAGACATGGACGAATTGAAAATGTATCGGCAAGACCTTGAGGATTTGATCGCAGAACTCGGGCCTGAAGGAAAAGCAACACCTAAACCTATTGGAGGATAGAAAGGAAACTTGGTCCGCCACATCCCCTAGTCATCCCAGATTTCAATTTCTACTACCTTGAAGATGCTATTCTTCAAAAAGAAGGCATCCTAGAGCTCATGCGAGACGGCGGTGCGAATGATATCTCACTTAAGATGTCTGTTGAACGAGATCATTAGAGGCGAATAAGTACGGCATGTAGAAGTCAGTGAGCGTCTACGGTGAAGCTGTCTAGACTTGAATCTATTTGATGCCGAAAGGAGGTTGACATAGACGAGAAACAGAATTTGAATCTTCTCATCCCACGATCAAAAATTAAGACTCCGGCATAGTGTATGATTAGGCGGTGGTGGCGGTCTTGCCAAGTAGTCCATGCAACTCAAGTAATGCTTGAATGTGCCCCAGCAAAAGACGAACATTAAATTCGATTCGCGATAAGGTCCCCTACCGCGGTCACGGTAGGTCTGACCCCATGAATAATTGGTCCCTATTCATTGACTCTCAGTAATAGGGGAGGAACTGGCCAACAGAAAATCCCCATCGCAAATCGTAGGAAAGAGATCGAAAAGCCACGGGAGAGAAGAAGTCATCAATGAGATCAAGGCATCGGGTACGGAGAAAAATTGTTCAGTATTGAAATTTTAGCAATTCACGTCCGCTCAGAGCTGTCATCGAACTTACAGTACGAGTACGAAGTTTTGATAGATTACAGAAAAACACAAAGGATTCTCATTTCTTGTCATATCGATCGCCGTCTTCTTAGAGAGCTCACTCGATTCCATAAGCTCTTCTTTATGAGCCAGGCTCGCGAAGCTCTCAATTCTACGGCATCAATTGCGCTATCGACTGTCCGTTGTCGACGTTCGAGCGTTTTACCCCTTTTTACGACTTCTCTCCTTCTCCCACGACTGCCTTGTTGTTGAACCAGCTAGCTACTTTAGGCTATCCATTCCTTCCACTCCAGCTTCAACCACTAGTCAGTTCGTTCTATTATTGGAACATGCTTACGTACAGACGCACCAATCGCTCGATCAGTATTTCCATTTGATTACGTTCATTAAACCTATGTTTAGGTATCAGTGTGGTAATCGTATCACCACCAAGATGCGGGGTAAATCACATGGTGCGCTGGGAATCAGGAATATAGCTATGGAAGTCATTCCCTTAGTTTTTATGGTGGTACACTCCTGTAATTAGCATATCTACAGATTGTCAACCCTCAATATATCGACCTCAACCATATAAATCGATTCTCAGTTCAACACTTGTAATGGCACATCCCTTTCCTCCTCTCACACGATGAGAGCCCTTGCGAGACGACACAAATACCGTACGTATATTCACACCGCCGTTAATACCATAGGATGAGATTACTGGGCCGTTGGAAGGCTTGGGCAAGCCATTTGGGCTAGAGTACCTAGTCTTGTAGCGCCCACGAGGGGTTGCATGTGGATGAAGCCTTGTCGGGGAAGGGACCGACCCTATGGCCATTTGTTATGGAGTAGGAGCTTTTTGGAGACACGGGTTGTTGGCTTGGACCGGACGAGAAGTGTGTTTCTGGGCTTGTAATTGGACGAGAGGAGGTGGATCACGTGAAGCGCGCTAGCTTGCTATTTATAATTCGCAGACGTACGATAGCTTGCTGGATTGCTTCAATGCCCCAGGAATTGCTCTTCTACTGTGTATATAGCTATCGGGTGCTCGGGGCGAGCACTTGGGGGGAGTGGACATGGACATATGTGGTAGGGATCACGCGGACGACTGTCACGTGAGACATAAGCGAAGCGGGATAAAAGCGCATGTTTAGACAGCTTCGCTATCCTCTCTTTTTAGCCAATCACACCAGCTTTTGCTCCCTCACTTTATATGGTTGGTACCCATCTTCAATATATAATTTAAAAAGCCTAAAGATTAAATTAAAGATTTAGTTTCTTTTAGATAAAATTCTAGTTACTAGTATAAGAGGGAAATTTAAAAGCTTATAATTATTATCTATTAGTAAAAACTCTTTAATTATATTTATTAAAACAAAACTAACTAGCTTTTATAAAACAAGAAAATAGCTTAAATTCCGACAGCAACTGGTGTTATAAAGTTATGGTCCTCCCCTTATACGGTTTTAATATTTGGAAACCCCCCGTGTTTTAAAGCCAGTTTCGCCTACGGCTGTAACTATGAAGTGAAATGGATGTTCAGCTCACCTACGCCCCTTTGTTTTCGTCATCCGCCGCTGTTACCTCTTTCGTGCAAAATCTTGTCTTATATTATAAGCCGCGAGGAACTGTGCATCTAAGCATTGCTATTATTTCCTCAACAACGATCGGACCAAACTATCGGCCCGTGCCAGTTTTGCGGGTTTACGTCTCAACTCCACTGACCCTCGTGCCAATAGAGACGAATGCCGCGCGATATACCGTACTTCAAAGCAAGTCACGAAACGAGTGTCAGAGGCAGTGAAGATATATATGTATTGCGGCTCGTACTTCTTACACCGAGCCATCGCTATGCACGCCGGCAACAATACAGTGGTACAGTAATGACTGGGAATTAACGGTCGAATACAAACGACGAAGATAACCATGAAGTATACATCAGCTCCCCCCAACACCCTAACCATTCGAGGCAACGAACATTATACCCAGTCATCTATCAGTTGACTACATCGGGACTTGAGATCCACACTTCAAGCAAAATGGAGTGATGGTCCCGGTTCCACACTGGCCACAATATCTCGTCGCCACTTGCTTCTCACTAGGAACCTCCGCTTGTGCAGCCGCAACACCGTATTCAGGGGCCGGCTGAACTGTATAGTCTCGCTGTGGCACGCTATACACGTTTGCTACGGGTTGTGGTTTTTGAACAGTGCCGGCTTCAGCATTCGCCTGAGCGTTGACGTACACGATCGTTGATGGTGCGCGAGAACGACGGCGTTGAACGCACCAGACGATCAAGAGAACCCAAAACACGAACTTTAAGATGGCGCCGATGGCAATGCACGCAATCCCTCCATTCCATTCACCAATATCGCCGTAGCAGTAGTAGTCGGAGTAGGAACACGAGAGGCTAGCGCTCCAGGCGCCGAGGAGGCCGCCGCCGAGGACGAAGAAGAAGACGGATGCACAGAAGACACCGACGACCCACCATTTGGACATCGGTGCTCTATCTGCGGCTGGTTGGGTGCCGGTAATGATCTGAGGACTCGAATTTTGGTATGCCATTTTGGCGGTAGTAGCGATGTGATGTGTGAGTAGATCTTGTTGATAAAGGAGATCAAAGTGACAGGGCGGTGGTGAAAGAGATTCTTGAGCGATAAGGCTGAATTGTTCGGATGAGGAGCTCGCCGAGAGGATCTAAAAAAAAGCAGAACGTGTGAAGAAAAGAAGTGGGAGGAGGGCAACTTATCAAACTTTCCCAGCGCTCATCTCCGGTACCAGGCACCTCGATCCTTCGTGCCGTCAATCTAAGCGATTTCATCAACAAGATCTATTCTTAGTGGACGCGATGTGACACGATGTCCAAACGCCAACATATTTCAATACGCCGAAATACGCCATTGAACGCCAAAAGGGTATTTGCCGGAAGGGGGACCAATGATCTGTCAGAAGCCTCGCGAAACGTTGGTGGTCACCACACCTCTGCAGGTCACTGGACTGGCTATCACAGCTTCTACCAAGTCACATCTTATGCAGGCCGTCGGGGCTCAACAACAGAGCCAAAATAATGTATGGGCAGAGGAATTCCAGACCAGCACGGGCCACAAAGTAAATACGAACGCCCTTCCACACCCAGCCCTTGCGAGCCTTGTTACATTATTTCGGCCTGAGAGGTTGTAAGTTGCAACGAGTAGGGGTCAAATCCGAATATCTCAGAAGATTATGAAGAATAGATGGTAAGTTTAGACGTCTCTCGCCAGGTCATTTAAAAAAGAATTTTAAAATTTAAAGACACGATCTGATGCCCCCAGTAATGCTTTCTTGCCAATGCCAAGAAATCTCAGCCGCATATGGGCTGAGCCTGCGGCCCGGGGAACTATCATTGGCGGGGAAGGCCCCATGGAAATTGATATTTAGGGCCCGTTCGGCCAGATGCTGCCCCTCACGAAGCCCCTGTACCTGCCCTGCAATCTGGCGTTCGGCCAGGGGCGGTAAAAATTCCAATGCCCTTTTACCTCCCCCTTTTCAGCGTGTTTTAGATAGGCACCTATTTTTTTTGCTTTTCTTTAGGCCTAGAGACACTCACGTGCTACGGAATTAAAATACATTTAAGTCGTTCTAATAGTAAGGAATATAAAAGCAATATTATTATAAGAATTAAGGAAGAGATCAGTAGCACATATTAGCCCTTTGTCTCAGATCACGTGTCTCTAATAAATGCCATTTCAATGACCAAGGGATATATGATATATCATTCCTTCGCATAAGTTAAGTTACGGTAGGTTTTCGGCCACCATAGTGGTGTTCTCAAGGGGAATCTAAAGACCAATCCTTCGAGTGGGATTTGTTCCCATGATGGTCCAAATTAATCATGCACTCTGGAGGCGTAAAAGCTGTTGAATCAGCGATCAGCAGGTTGATTTTTGTGGTGGGCATCGTTGCGGAACTGGCCGCACGGAGTTTGCCGAGGGAAGGCCGCTCCAACGCCACATAAGCCGAGCTCGAGGGTTGCTACAAGCGCTACGAGAGATCTTGGGCGTATTTGGAGACAGCTCCACCCAGACGTAAAAATCCGCACTTGAGAAAGCTTGTAACGGTTGCTGGATGGATCAAAACGACCATCATATGTTATCAAAACGTGTTATTCCGGGTTCAAGAAGGCCTTGGCGAACATTGATCGGCGTAACGGGCATCATTTTAATTGGATCGAGCATCCCGCAGGCTAGAGCGTCTTCGCATAAATTTACTTTGGGCTGGACAAGCCACACGAAACCTGCTACTCTCCCCCCCTAAATGCAAGTAGAAAGGAGGCTCTTCGCACCGACGTTCTACCATACAAAACCCCCGGGTGAAAGGGCCCACTTTTACATTTAATTAGGGGGAGAGTGCCAACCTACGAAGCTCGCCCCTCTCCCACCCCCCGCCGCCTCAAAAAGTAGAATTCGTTAACAGGGGATCACTGAAGTGGGCTGGAAATTTGGTGACCGCAGCCCTAGGATGTAGCGAGCATAAACTGGAGACCGACCTCCATCATTTTTTGCCGTGGCGTTGTTGATGTGTTGATGCAAGGCTTTTTTTGTTTTTCCAGGACCAAGCGTTCGGAGCTGAGATGTTTGGGAAGGAGTGTCTCACTTTCAGCCAGGCTCAAGCCTTCATCGACACTGTGTCACTGCGGCTTGCCCTCCTGAGCTAATGGAACTTACCTTCTCAGCTCCCAAGCTCATGCGCTGGAACTTTGGGGGCTCATTCTCAATTAATTCAAACCTGAGCCGGAACCAGTCAAAAGGGTCCGTATTTAGAATTGGATTGTAGCTACTACCGGAATGCTGGGTTTAGGTGATGGATTTGGATTGCCTTGCTGCCTACAGTGGTAGGTAGCCTGTATATATAGAGCTTTACAGCGCTAGTAGAACCCGTCAGCCCCCTGTACAGCTGAGCCTCAGCCCTGTCGCCCTCAGCCCTATCGCCCTCAGCTCGAATACTAACACGGACAACCATCAAACAATAAAAGGAACCAAAATATCGAAAGGCCGCGCCGCTTAGAGATTCAACTTACTGACAAACATCTGCAAGGTCGTAATCGAAACAAGACATGGCTCGCTTCATATTCATCCTCCATGCACTCATATGTATTACACATGCCTTTCCCAGTCGCACGAAAGACAGCAACCTGCTTTTATTACGAAGAGACACTGACATCACTTGCGGCGGCCGGTTCTCCAAGGCCGGCGATGGGTATGCCAAACGACCCGATGGCTGCTCCAGCGTCACCGACGACCCCCACCAAGTGCCTGACAAATGGGGAAGTGCCAACTTCGGCGGTGTTTGCGATGAACATGATCGCTGCTACTACACACTCGGCTCTTCCCGCGACAGCTGCAATAACGCCTTCTGTGATGGCCTCGTCCATGCGTGCAAAAGAGCGTACTGCCGGGGGATTCCGGGATGCTTGCCCGCACTGTTTCCAGCTTGCAATGTAGCGGCCACAACGTACTGTGATGGCGTAAGAGCGTTTGCAGGTTTAGTATATCCCGCTGCGCAGACGCTGCAGACGGAATACGAGCAGTGTATCAGGGACAATGGGCCTGTGATAGTGCCGGGGGCTTGCAGTAATGGGCGGCCACCAGGGGCACAGTGGCAGCAGGGTGAAGGATGCGGGAGCACTTGGTGGGAATGTCGCAACGGACAAATTAAGTTTCTCCATGGCATGAGAAGCCCTTGTATCGAGCACTAGGCGTGGCTGCTTGCTGGATCAGAAGCCGTGCTTGTGTGTGACTGGAGAAGGGCAGCGCGGATTATTTGGTATTGTGGTACGGCAGGCCGTACACAGTAGATTTTTCGTGTTTTTCGGTAGATTTGAGATTCTGATCGCGTGACGACGGCCAGGGCCGGGATCATGTGACTTTGGCGATTCACATAAGAGAGCTGGACTTGCCGTAGCTTTAGACACAACAACATCCATCACATTAATTAATATGAGCTTCCTACACTTGTATACTGATTTCTACACTAATTTTACGTCCATTTTATGCGCGTTGTTTTTTGTTGCTATGGCTACTATGGCTATTAGTCACGTTTTGCCTCCTGTATACTTTTATGAAGTAGGTAATAGTAGGTAATAAGGTAATAGGATGAGCGAGATCAAGCCGTAGGGCCGCTATGTTTTGATTTCAGCGAAGCGGCCTTGATCTCGATTCGAGATTAGGAGGATCACGTGACGTCATCTTCTCCCTAATTATACCTATAGAGCTCCCTCTTCTATTTTTATAGGCCCTTCTAAGCCTCGCTTCTACTTACTAAGCTCTTTCTCTTTATTAAGTATAGCCACATTACGCTCGTAAGCTCGTACTAATGCGACGTGGTCTCAAAAAGTAGAAAAGAGCGAAGTCACATAGAAAATGTCGAACTTTTGAAGTGCTTGTGCTGGCTTCAGAGCCGACTCCATCGGAAATGGTAGCTCTGAAATTAGTGTGGATGGAACATTGTAATAATTAATGGAGATACCTATCCAATCACTTCTGATAGAATAGCGGTTCTTGTAGTTCTATTCTCACTAAGCCATGGCAAAACCTGCAGACAAATAGTACCGCTTTAACCACTGTACCGTGCATGAAAGTTTATCTCCGTTCGACCCCGTACCCCGTGGTGTACAAGAGAGGCGTTCTCCTGCATGACAAGACGGGGGACTTTGCCAGGTTGGTGGAACTGCAGAGGGCTGGACAATGCAAGAAAGCTGAAAAGGATCCGGAAGTATATATACTTTAGCTTGAGATGGTTCGGCAACTCGGGTCTCGAAAAATATCTAGCTCATTTCAAAGGCATTAACACCAAATAGCTGATACTAAGACAGGAAGGAACTCAAAATCCCATGAAATCAAAACCTTGGCTTAAGTTCTTAACCTTGAAATAAGCCCAATGTTAGGGCGATGTAACGTTCTATTTTCGCCAAGTCCCCAGATTCTTTCGGTCATCGTACAGTAATGCATACAAATTTCTATGTGCGGCGATGAAATGCGAAAATTAGCCGAAGATCTAAAATGGGCTAGAAGCTATTTGGAGCAACAGATGACGATGCTGCAAAACCTTGCTTCACCGGGATCCGGAGTCACACATCACACCTTGCGACGCTCAACTGGAAATTTGGTCACGTCAAGTCAAGGTTGTGGATATAAAAAGATGGAAAATAATTGGAACCTAAGATCTAAATTTCCTGCTGATCTTGTTGAGCGCAAACAATACAAGATTCATCCCAAAAGACAACTGCTGATGAATTATACCCCCAGAAGATAAGCAACAACAACGCCCTCATTTTAGGGTTAAGGAAATAGAAGGAAAATGCATTCCCCGCCGCCGATTACAACCGTCGACTTTACAAGATTGGGCCCAGCCCCATACGTCGGCGCATAAAAGCTATCCGGGGTTGTCGTATCTCCAAAGAATAGAATGCATTGATACGGATCAAAGACACCGACGGTGTAAGCATCTGTACAAAACAGTTGCTCTTGTGGCGGGCCGAGGGTGGTACTGCAGGAATAACAGGGCTCTAGCGCCAAGTTCGACCCCTGGAAATCTGGATATGTGTTTCCAGTTTTGTTGGCCGTAACGCACAGGCCGGAGTCAATCTGGTAGAGGTAGCCGAACGATGTGCAGCCGATGGTGGGCGGGGCGATGTTAGTTGATACTTGGTAGAATGCGAATTCGTCTGTCGCAATCCCAGATGGGTTGTGAGTCGCGTAAGCTAGAGAGCCGGCGTTGTTGTTAATAAATCCAAATGAGTAGACTATGCCCGAGGAGGTGTAGACCGCAGGGGCTGGGATGCTGGCTTGTATTGTGTCGCCAAGGCCGGGCGAGAATGTGCAAGCACCTAATGTAGAGGGAACAGCGATAGAAGACACAGATGTACTTGATGAGGGGATTGAGGCTGTCGAGCTTGGTTGAGTGCAAAGTCCTAAATCAGGTTGACAGCCCGTTCCGCAGAAGCTTGGGTCAGAACCACAGAAAAAGAATTCGGAGCAGCCTATTTCCAAAATTAGCTCAGATCAAGAGAATAAAGTTTTGAGTCGAGAGGCGCTGGTTGGCAATGCCTGGGGAGCAAGGAAAGGTTACGCGAATGAAAGACTTACAGTCTCCAAACACACTGTCTCGGCAAGTCACATTATTACCACAACTACCATCATTTGATGTGTTTGTGCAGAACCCGAAGTCAATTTGACAACCAGTACCACAATGCTTCGCATCGTGGCCACATGTATTATCGGATCCGCAGCAGTTGCCGAAGCCACTGCCTTGGCAAGAGAGATTCACACCTGCACCGCACATTGCTCCCGTTGAGCTCGGTGATGGAGGCATTGTGGTTGTGACTGAGGAAGCCGAGATTGACGAAGATCCTTGACTGGATGTGGGCAAAATAGGAAGCATTGTGGTTGTGACTGAGGAAGCCGAGATTGACGAAGATCCTTGACTGGATGTGGACGAAATAGACAATGATACTGCTC
This sequence comes from Hyaloscypha finlandica, assembly GCA_021399475.1. NCBI lineage: Eukaryota > Fungi > Ascomycota > Leotiomycetes > Helotiales > Hyaloscyphaceae > Hyaloscypha > Hyaloscypha finlandica. Next base: position 165,384 of record JAJTUR010000065.1, on the reverse strand, counting down.
CAGAGGACGGGGTGAAGAGCATCGTAGATGAAGTTGAAGTGGGAATTAATACAGAGGAGCTTGAAATGGATGTAGCTGTTGACTTCGAAATCGAAGACACTGCGGTTGATGGTGCCGTAGGTGAGGTTGAATGGGTGCTTGATGTCCCTGTGTTTGAAGTCAGAAAATGAGCAGATACAGATGTAGACATCAATATGGAATTAGATTTCACGGAGGTGCGCGTTATTGTCTGGGTCGAAGTGAAAGCGGCAGAGCTTCCTCCTGACGAACTAGATCGAGGCACTGGGCTGGATATTGAAAGCACAGAGCTCAGAGCTGATTTAGTAGGCGAGGAGACAGTATTGTTGGAGTTAATTGAAGGGGCGACTAAGATTGCTGTTACGGTGGTAGGTGGAAGGGTAGAAACGAAAGGTGTGACAGAGCTTGGTGTGGACATCACGGATGAGGAAATATTGACGACTGGTGTGGGCTGAGTTGAAGATGTCGACACCAGAGAAGAAAATGAAGCACTTTGGGTATCATGCTGGGATTGGAAGTTGACATCGAAGCTCGGGTGCTAGATGAGGGTCTGTGATAGAATGAAATTTAGTAACCTTACCGTATGAAGACACTGTGAGCTCTGTGCTGGACTTTACTCGAGAATATGTGCATGGACAGTCTGTGTAACATTAGCTCGGCGGCGACAGGTCATGTTGTCCAATGTCACTCGCCTGTAATCGTAATTGTCGTAGCTTCGGTGACTGTATATGTGCGAGTGCCGTGCGTGAAAATTGTAGGCGATGGGCACACTGTAGTGTAGATATCTGTTGTGAAGGTTGTATACTCAACGGCCTCAATCGCCGGAGTCGAAGGTGGAGGGTTCATCGTTTGCGAAGCGGTGATAGTAGTATGGATACACGTTGGATTAGGAATAGTAGTCGTATAACCTTCAATGATCACAACAGTGCTGGAGGCGAAGCAGGTATTGATATATATCGGCCGCTCAACCACCGTCCAAACCACGCAGAGGTCTTCCATTGGCAGCGCCATGGAGCCAAGCAGTGAGTTCATGCCCCATACGAGGGAAGGAAGTCCCAGAAACACAAGATTCATAATTGCCATGGTGTGAGATTGAGTCTACAATTCTACAAGATGACTTGGAAACCAGAGAAACGAAGTGACCTTTAAACCTCTGTTACGCGTCGCGTGCTGAATACCGTCACGTCTTCAGGAATGTAGATCCCCCCGAGCTTGGAATTCCCCCCCCCCCCTCTTGGAACACTTCGCTTGCTCCCGAGCCTCGCTGAAGCCACACCAAATCATCTAAATAGCAATCACTATCACATCAAAAAAAAAAATCCGAGCAAATATAATTAAAGGCGACATTGTGAAGTGTTCCATGTGAGGGTACAAAATACACGAGAATAGCAACGACTACCTACCTCTAGGGGTAGAGGAAACCCGATATACCCAAGAGATACAAATATGCGTACTAAACAACCACGGAATAATTGAGGCTCTCTACTGCAGATCATTCATTCCGTTGTGGTTCCGCTTGTTTCTTCATCGAATAGTGAGATCATTAGTGGCGCTCCCAGCCATGCTTGTGATTGTGGATGTGCTCAACTAGTGCAACTGAATCTGGACCCTAGCAAGGCATTTCTCGTCATTGGACTCACTTATATCCTTCGTGTCACTTACTGTTCCAAAAAATATCATAACGTGAAACCAGTGCTCTTCATCAGCTCTACTAAGCTCTCGCCATAAAAGTTGGTATTGAAGTTCCTTTTCTTCCAGATACAACCTGAGCCTTGCATCCTTGCTGTCCAAATCTCTCTCCTTGTCTGGAATTGCGAACCAATAAATTAATCGGCCAACTGTTGCGGTACGGAACCAGTCAAGAAGACACTCCGCTGGCTTTTCTGATCACCAGAGAATGATTTCTGGACCGGAGTGAATACCTGGGTTCTGATAACCGCAGCAACGAAACCCATATAATTGCCACGAAGGGGGGTTGGAAATGACTCTGCTGCACAGAGGAAAGTCACAACGGCGGACTCATCTCCCCTAATAAATTGAAGATTCCGTACAAGTCGACGAAAAGCAGGAACTCATTCTAGATAAGGCCTAAAGAGTCTCCAAGAATCAGACCTAAGACGTCCTATAAGAAGAGACCGAGAGTCGTGGAGTGTTTTCTGCCGATTTTGTCCATCAGGAGCTCGCCAACAACGCAACCGGGCAGGTAGAAGCAGTTCGCCACTGTGGCGTTACCAATGTTTTGGTAGGTGTATTTTTGCGGTTCGGTTGTGAAATTAGGGTGGAAGAGAAGATATCGAAAGGACTGTCCTCGAATTAGTGCGGAGCTATGCTGGGTTTGAAGAGGGGGCTAATGAGCTAAGGAGTCAAGCTCCTAAGGCATCTGCGCATTCCAGCTCCCGTGAAGCTCCCGGACCGTCACAGAATAAACCAGGAAATTATTACGAAATAAGGCTTGCAATGTGACGAAGTCGTAGCAGAACTATGTAAGAATTGCCTTCCTTGTTAGTCAAGGACCCACTGAAAAGGAACGGTCAGATACTTCCAAGTGTCAAGCATTGTCTTCCAGTAATGCCCCAGCGCGTGAATATATGAGACCTTTGACTTGATGGCATGCTTGCGGTATTGGGTAGAATCAACCACTCGAATACGGAGGGTGGATACGGAAAGAGGGCGCCATTGTAATGTTACTTAAGAACCTCAAATCGTTGACTGAAAACTTACCACAATGCCCAGCCGGAAGAATATTCTCCACACCCTCAGATGACACGTTCTGGTAGCATGCCAAGACGAACAACACCACTGCACCGATGACTACGGATTCCAAATCGATGGCGAAAATAGTTGCGGGAGCTACAAGCATGCGTCTTCTTCGAATCTACAACCTCTCGTCCGAAGCTTCTGCAGCATTGGTTCCGCAAACTGAGTACTTCCAACTTGCACCAAGAACAGCGATACCTCGAGCAACTATCGTCATCCAGAACAAGCCCATTTGGCTTTTCCCGGGAGCTCCAATTGCGAGAATAATACCAAAGATGAGGAAGAAGGTCGCGAAGACAATGCCAGTTTGGCGTCCTAGTTTGTCATTAATCTATCCGAACAAGAGCATACCGAAGATCTCCCCAATTAGATATGGGTTTGAGAGATGAGTCTTTGTGCTCTTGGAAATTCCGTTTGAATAGCTATGGTAAGTATTAGCAATGATTCTGCGATGAGATCTGTGGGTGAAAAGTCCAGGTCTGAGAATAGAGGCTCCATGTAGCCATTGATTTGAGCATTCGATGCCAGCAACCAGTACCGTGACAATGCTGAAATCCGGTACCCCCTCCTTGCACCCTCCCTGCTCCTCTCACCCACAGACTCACAATCGACAGGAGCCGACGAAGAAACCACACGTGCAGCTCTGATCCACGACGTCGGTCAGTTTTTGCCAATTGATGAGGCAAAAGATGCACAAATGGGAATAAAAACTCACCCCGTTCGATGGGTAGGCTATAGGGTGATTGGAGAGAATGTTGTGAGGTTGGTTGGGTGTTGTGTTGCTACCAGACGGTAAGCCTTTTCCCTTCCCTCATCTCTTCCCCTCTTCCCATTCATACCTAAATAACATGCTGACGGTTAATTGGCAGATATTCAACGGCGTTTTATACGAGGTATTATAATGGGTTATCTGAGACTAGTAAGCAGAGTTTGAAGTTTCAGGGTGGCCTATCCAAAGGAGAGGAGCTGGAAACGTTTGAGAGGAATCCGATGAGGGTTGAGATGGTTGAGTTGACGAGCTTGGATGACTGGGCGAAGACTATGGGGATTGCGTGGCAGACGCCGAGGACGTGAGTGTAAGGATGTGATTCAGAGGCATCTTGAAGCTAAGGCGGCATGTTAAAACGGTAAAACCAACGATCAGCCAGGAGGCGCGAAACAGGTCTGGCCACATGGATGGAACGCCGTTGCCACTTCTCCCTGATTTTTCCGCATATAACTTGCTACGTAAATTTTCCTTCTTCTCGATGTATTTTTACACTCAGTTTGAAGCCAAGGTCTTTTCAAACACGTGAACAGTATGCTCCCAAACCTTCTCTCCTCACCCCTTCTCGACATACTTCTCAAAAACACCATTCTCCACAACAGGAACCACTTCACACGCCTGACCAACCCTCAAAGCCCCAGGCTCAAACTCCTCACTCACCAATAGGAAAGCCTGCCTCTCGCCACTCTCCTCCACAGAAACAGCCATCATCCAATACATTACCCCCGCCGCTCCTTTTATCACCGGCAGCAGCACCCTCCAAAGCAATCCCGACCCCTCCGGGGCCTGCAACTTACTAAAAATCTCCGTCTTCACCAACCCTGGGCCCGAGTGTAAGAACGTAATATCCTTGTTACTTGGATCTTGGGAGAGATATGAGAAGGCGAGTGAAGTCATCGTGACAGTGTGGTTTAGAAGTGCCGTGAACGACCAGTTTTGCGCAAGGCCGAAATCAGTTTCTAGGAGGGGTTTCTCGGCGCCAGCGTTCAGGACACTGAGGATTACTGGCCGGGAGGATGTGCGAAGGAGGGGAAGCAAGTTTGAGACGAGACGCATGCGGGAGTAGTAGGAGAGTGTGAAGCCTGCGTCGAGGTGTTCTTTCGTATCTGTTTGCTCGTCAGACCTTAAACTCGATATGGAAGTGGGGAATGAACATTGGGCTCCATTCAAAGGCATCAATCTGGGACTCATACATAAATAGTCCACCTTGTTCTCTGCCTGTACAATCTGTTTACAGACCGCATCCACATCTGAGAGTAGCGATACATCGGCTTCGAGAAACGCGATCTTACAGCTCGGGTTCAAGGTTGCTAGTTTTGTATGTTGGGCTACAAATCGCGCTGCTGAGCGCCCGATTACGAAGAACGTTGGGGAGTGGAGCATGGTTGCCATTCTCTCGAGCGTGCTGGCTCCAATGCCGCTAGTTGCTCCAGCGAAGACACACACGAGGCCTTGTTCATCGTGCGAGTTGGCGAAGCGCTGGTTGCTTTCTCTGTAATGGCGAAAAATTGTGTCAGCAAGTAGGTTTAGTAAGACAAGATTCAAGAATTGTTTATAAATGCTCCAGATTTCAAATTAGATCAACCCGTGTGGAATACCCCATATTGAAGGCACATACCTGATCGCCGCGATTTTAACCATGACTAGCTTCGAGGAAGTATAATGGAACAAGAATCACATCGCTGAGGATGTTTTGGAGGTCAAAATTATCGGCGGACTATTTTTAGCGGGGTTCTTTGGGATTGGCGCAGCTAACAATGTGTAAAGACTACGCCGCTGAGTTACTCCAGGACGCCAGGAGCCTAATTGCGGGATTCCACCGGAAACGATTGCTCTACTCCGTAGCACCAAAATTAGGTGCGGAGCTAATCCTCAGGCATGAAATCACGTAAACTAAGCTCTTTTCAGGAAGCTAACAAAACCGAATTGCAACCTGGGGCCCCTCAGACTGAGCATTGATCTGAGGCAAAAATAGGTGTAGCGTTAAATTCGGTGTACTTGCAGCTTGCTCGAATAAGGTTAGAAGTCACATGGACTTGACACTAAGCTTTATCTAGCATAGCGTCAAATTTTGTATCGTGTGCTGCTTGACTTCCCCCATGCCCAACTTTTCCTGGTCCTTATCGAGGACCTCCAGCACAATATTGAGCCGACCCTTGAAAATAGTGCAAGGAAGGAAAATTCATAATTAATTCCAGCGATCACAGCGATTTGGAGCTTAACCCGATCGAGCTCACCGTAACGCAGCGGTATGGAGCGGCTGCCTGACCAGGTTTCGCGCCCATACGCCTTTGAATGAAACGGAGAGCGACACAGGCTCTCTACAGCCTCATTCTTGTTGTTCATCTCCTCCTATCCGTATAAGCATATTCTAATACACAAGGGCCTCACGCCCCCCAACCTCATCTTCGTAGACGAATTCGAACTTCCTTGACGAGGCTGCTCTCGAAGACGGCGCGATTCCATTGCAAAAATGCGTCTCCTACAGCGCCTATCAAATGGGTACATCGCCCTGACCCGAAACTTTCACGACGTCGCGATCCCCCAATATGCCATCCTTTCACACACATGGGGAAATGAAGAGGAAGAAGTCACCTTTGATGACATGAGCGGTGGCAGAGGCCGAGACAAGGCTGGATTTGACAAGATCAAATTCTGTGCTGAACAAGCGGCTAAAGATGGCCTGGAATACTTCTGGGTGGACAGTTGTTGTATTGACAAATCAAACAAGGCGGAACTTCAGGAAGCCATCTCATCCATGTTTCGTTGGTACCAGCGCTCCGCAAAGTGCTACGTTTATCTGTCTGATGTCTCGGATCAGAAGACGCACCTTATGTGGGAACAAGCATTTCGGAAAAGCCGATGGTTCACTCGCGGCTGGACGCTTCAAGAGCTCCTCGCGCCAGTGTCGGTGGAATTCTTTTCCAAAGAGGCCCACCGACTAGGTGATAACCTTTCTCTCGAGCAACAAATTCATGAAATAACAGGTATTCCTCGGAAAGCGCTTCGAGGGGAACCTTTACCCCAGTTCAGTGTGAACGAGCGAATGTCGTGGATAGGGGACCGCAAAACCACCCTCGAAGAGGACCTAGCGTACTCATTACTGGGCATTTTTGGTGTAGACATACCTCCTCGTTATGGTGAAGGGAGTAAGGAAGCGTTTGAACGACTCGAAAAAGAAATCGGCAAGCTAGAGGAATGCCTTCGAGACCTACGCCTCACCGATCCCCGTCATCATAAAAGCCATATTGAGCATATCAAAGGTGGCTTGCTAGAGGCCTCATACCGCTGGATCCTTGGCAATGACGACTATCAAACATGGCGCAATGACGAGCAGAGCCGGTTGTTATGGATCAGAGGCGACCCCGGCAAGGGCAAGACTATGTTGCTTTGCGGCATCATCAACGAGCTAAATAAATCTATGGCCAAGACGGCTCTCCTGTCGTATTTTTTCTGTGAGGCCACTAATTCTCGAATCAACAACGCCACGGCCGTGCTACGAGGCCTGATATATATGCTGGTCTGTCAGCAGCCATCACTCATCTCGCATATCCGGAAGGAGTACGATCACGCAGGCAAAGCCCTCTTCGAAGACTCGGACGCCTGGTTCGCCTTGTCCGAGGTTTTCACCGACATGCTACAAGACCACACCTTGAATAGCACCTACTTGATCATCGACGCACTAGACGAATGTGTGGAAGTAGACATGCCGAAACTGTTGAAGTTCATTGCAGAGAAGTCATCTCTATCTTCTCGTGTCAAGTGGCTTGTATCCAGCCGGAATTGGCCCCCTATCGAAGAGCAGTTAAAAAAGGCCGGAAGTAAAGTGACTTTATGCCTCGAACTGAGTGCAGAGTCTGTTTCTACCGCTGTCAGCACTTATATACAGCACAAAGTGCACCAATTGGTGCAGGATAGAAACTACGATGACATGACGCGGAACTCTATCCTTGATTATATGTTCTTGAATGCAGATAGCACTTTCCTTTGGGTAGCTTTAGTGTGTCAAAACCTTGAGAACACCCACACCCCACAAGGATTAATCCGCGCGAGGTTAAATTCCTTTCCACCTGGGCTTGACTCTCTATACAGGCGCATGATAGCACAGATATACGAGTCGAAGGATTCAGAACTCTGCAAGCGCATACTTGCCTTGATCGCGACCGCTTACGAACCAGTGAATCTTAAAGAAGTAGCATCGCTTGTCGAGATGCTAGAGGAGTCATTTGACGATGTGAAATCACTACAGGAAATCGTTGGCCTTTGTGGTTCCTTTCTTGTCGTTCGGGACCGTACGATCTATTTTGTGCATCAGTCTGCAAAGGACTATCTGCTCGCAGAAGCATCAATTAAGATCTTTCCATCTGGAATGAAGAAAATCCACTATGAGATCTTCTCGAGGTCACTCAATGTCTTGTCCAGGAAGTTGCGACGAAATATTTACAACCTAGATTCGTTAAGCTACCCTATCGAGCGAGTGCAACCGCCGCATCCAGATCCATTGGCGGCATTACGCTATCCCTGTTTGTATTGGGTTGATCATCTCTACGAGTCTGAGCCCCACAATCACGCAGAAATGAAAGTCAGTCTACAGGATAGAGGCCCTGTGTATGTGTTCGTCAAAGAGAAATATCTTTACTGGCTTGAGGCTGTCAGCATGTGTAAAGGTATGCCGAAAGGAGTGCTTGCAATAGCGAAACTCGAGAAGCTTATCCAGGTAAGTAGTCCTCCTAAGATTATATAGTTCTTATTCACATAATCTAGGGAGAGGAGGCAGCTACTCTGGCGAAGCTGGTTTACGATGCTCGCCGATTCATTATGTACCACAAGCATGCAATAGAGGTCAGCCCTCTGCAGGCATACGCGTCTGCCCTTCTATTCAGTCCAAACAGTAGTTTGATCAGGCATCATTTCAATAAGGAAGAGCCAGACTGGATCACGATGAAGCGCCAGATAGGAACTCAATGGAGCACATGCCTGCAGACGCTCGAGGGCCACAGTGGCACCGTTAACTCGGCGGTGTTCTCGCACGACTTAAGACGGCTGGCGTCAGCATCGGATGACTGCACAGTCAAGATATGGGATGCCGCCAGCGGCGCGTGCCTGCAGACGCTTAAGGACCATAGTCGCTTCGTCAGCTCAGTGGCCTTCTCACACGACTCAACGCGGCTCGCGTCAGCCTCGGGGGATTATACGATTAAGATATGGGATACTAGCAGCGGTGCGTGCCTAGAGACACTCGTGCATCATAGTGGTTCAGTCAGATCATTGGCCTTCTCACAGGACTCAGCGCAACTCGCATCAGCATCTGATGATAGTACGGTCAGGATATGGGATGCTAGCACTTGGGTGTGCCTGCGAACGCTTGCGGACCACAGTAGCACGGTCAGCTCGGTGACCTTCTCACACGACGCAACACGACTCGCATCAGCGTCGCACGACTGTAAAATTAAGATATGGGATACCGAGAGCGGCATGTGTTTGCAGACACTCAGGGGCCACGAAGACTTCGTCAACTCGGTTACCTTCTCTCACGACTCAACCCAGCTCGCGTCGGCCTCGGACGACCGTACGATTAGGGTCTGGGACGCCGGCAGCGGTGTGTGCCTCCAGAGAATTATTGCTCACGGCAAAGGTATCGTCACCTCGGTAGCCTTCTCAAATAACTCTACTCAGCTCGTGTCAGCATCGAGCGACCGTATACTTACAATCTGGGATGCTAGTAGTGGTGCATACCTGCAGGCGCTCAGGGGCCACTCCGGGAGTATCAACTCAGTAGCCTTCTCACGTGACTCAACACAACTTATATCGGCGTCGCATGACCGGACAATTAGGATTTGGGATGCCGGCGATGGCGCGTACCCACAGACGCTCGATGATAGCCACAGTAATATCGTCAGCGCGGTGGCCTTTTCACACGACTCAACGCGGTTTGCGTCGGCGTCATACGACCGCACGGTCAAGATATGGGACACCAGCAACGGCGTGTGCCTGCAGACACTTGATATTGGCCATAACGACACCGTTGACCGGTTGGCCTTCTCAGATCGCTCGGAAAAGCTCATTTTGGCGTCGGGTAATGGGCGTGTCGAAACCTGGGACCAGCTGGAGGATAGCACTGGCCGCAGGCTCTGGGCTCAGCAGAAGAGCAGGAGTTGGGTCTCCCAAGCCATGTCCAGATTCTTGGGGAGGGAGAATATTGATTACGTAAATCAAAGATCATCATACGAGCCGCGATCTGGTGGTGTAGCTTTGAGTTCAGGTGGAGAGTGGATAACATACAACTCAAAAAACCTTCTATGGCTGCCACCTGAGTATCGTCCGTCATGTTCGGCAGTATCAGGGGGAATGATCGGCATCGGTGTTGGATCTGGAGAGGTGTGGTTTTTCAATGTCGAAGCCAATGCCATTGAGTAAAGTAGATACTTCTCCGTAAATTGGTGTGGGCTCCAGTGTCAATATATAGTCACGTACTGTGCTTGCTGCTCAGATTGAAGCTTGTCAAACACGGTAAACACCAGTGATCAGTGCCGTCAGCTTCGACGCATCTATTTATACCAACACGCCACTAAAATATGCTCGACAACGTTTGCAGGCTCACGAGTATGTTGAACAGAATAGTGACTCCAGGTACTTCGATCTCCTCCACGGCTTCTAGGTCACTCTTGAGCAGAGGGTGAAACGAGGGTGAGTAGCGCCTCAGCAGAGCGGCGATGGTGACTAACCGCGTTGGAAGGAAGAGTGGTTTAAATTCAATGAGATTGCCCAAAAAAAAAAAAGGAAAGCTATGTATAACCACTCAAAAAACAGACTTTTACATAATATATATAATACTCAAAACATTAATATTGCCACCGGAATTAAGCTATTAAAGCTCTACTAATCTCTTACGCCTTTCTTTGCCTTGGTGTCACGGCGGGATCGATGATACAATGCTCGAAGCGTAAAGTTCAAAGAATCTCATATATTGAAAATAATAAGCTAGAGAGGAAAGGAGAAGGGAATGTCTCGACCTTTAGTTGTCCTTCGCCGATCTCTAGCTTACTTGCTCGTTTCAGCCGCGTTTCCCCTCATGTGATATTTGCGGCAGAGTATGCGGGTCTGCTAGCCAGCACCCTTGGAAGCTCTATACTCTCAAAGAAACTGTCCATACTACCCTCGTCTAGGCTCGGGGCCGGCGGGAGAGGCATATTAGGCTGCTAATAATACCACAATACCGTTAAAATTAGTATCAAAACCAGTCGCATTGATATGCGAATAACTATACTTCTAATAAATTTAGATATCAAAAATCATGAATTTTTATATTAATTGCAGCAAAATGGGATAATTTTTGGCAGTGGATACAGTGCGACGTCCAAATTCGCTTGTTACGAGCCTAGTCAGATAAGTCTATGTCGCACAGGGCATTTTAGCGAGTATTTTCAGGCTGTCGAAAACCCAAGTTAGCTACTTCACTTGCATTTAATTAAACAACTACTTATTATTTATCTTACACTTTAAGAATTATAATAGAGAAGAAGTTAAATTATGATATTAACTCCTAAACTAATTACTTGTTACATTGCGCAAAAAGGTTAAAAAAATATTTGTTAGTGAAATGCCCTGTGCGACACAGACTTATCTGACTAGGCTCGTTAGTCGGTGAAGCCCTGTAAGCCCTGTAAGCCCTAAATGATAGGCTCGGTTCCCCTGGAGTAACCCAGTGTAGGAGTTAAAAGCCAATGAAATACAAATAGGTCCGCTGGGGAAAGCAAGAGGAGGGAATGCTCAACTAGCCAGTCCTCCATGTAGATTCCGGATATGCCACTTCATTCTCCAGGTCTCTCTTTTCAACAGCAGAAGAAGATGGAACACATTTTCTGCAGCATTCATGGCAGCGCTCCAATTTTATGAAAGGTCTCTGGCACCTTACAAGCCGAAGTGCAGGACTGAGCTAGACGGAAAGCCCCTTCACTCCAACTATGACCAATCTACCACCCCCTCCCTCAACTCCGTCCTGATCTTCCCTTGAGGTTCCCTATACTTCTTGTACGCCGACACCGTACACAACTTCGTAATGGCATCCCACTCATAGGACGCAAGCTCCGTCGCTAGATCATGCGGAACATACTCCTCGTCCTCCAGCCCTTCCTCCTCGAGATCAGCCAACCACAAGCAGTACTTCCCCGATAATTTCCCATCCCACAATCCCTCTCTTCTCGGGTACCGTATCAGCAAGTCAATGGCCTCTCGCCTCAATGCTCGATGTCGGAACCGGTATGTAAGCACACCCAACGGTATAAGAAGATTCGCCTCCATCGAAAACCCACCGTCGTAGTCGCAATCGAGCAGCAGAGTCTTGCACAAGGTCATGAGCTCTGTCAGTCTGGCGGTCTGGCCATAGTATGATTCCTGCAGACTCAGCATCGGAACCATCATTGTGAGGTACGTGTACAAGTATGTGATCTTCAGCACTATCGCACGTTTGAATTCATCCGGATTGGTCGAGCGTCGAGCCTTGAGGAAGAGAGGACGGAAAGCATTCGACCAAGCCGTGAACTCGATGAACCGCCTGTTGCGTTCGAGACACCATTCTTCATTCGAAGTGTACTCGTTCGGCGGTGGATCGGGCGAAGTCCTGGTTATCTCGTACTGCGGGGTCTTCACGTGCCACGGCCAGCCGTACCTAGACGAGCCAGTCCAGTGGACCTGTCGGATGGAGAGGATGCGAAGCACCGAGCGTGCCTGACGCATGTTTGTAAACTCCTGCGGGATGTCGTCCCTCATGGTTCGACGGCATTTGAGAAGCGTGTCTGAACCCGATTGGGAGTACCTGCTGTGAATGAGGGCCTGGACCTGAAGCTCCTGGAAACACTCGAGAATCTCGTCGTCGATGTCTTCAAGAGCCTTGGGGTCTTGATCTTCGACCAGGAAACTCATGGCTCGGATTTGCGCAATCGCGGAATTTTTGTTAAAGTGGTAGATTTCAAAACAGACGCAGATGATACAGGCGACCAGCTTGCTTCTCAAATCAAGAGATCTCTCTGTGATGGTACTCCGCATATCTGCTATTGCTAGGCTGTACTCGTGATATGCGAATTGACGCCGGCGTGTCTGGTCTGGGGTTTGGGCACGATTTCTCCATGTCTTAGGGTCCAGTGCTCCGAGGGCTATAATAGCGTGTCGGACTGAAGGGTGTGTCTCGCAAACCTGGAGAATGAGACGCTTCCAGAGGTCAGTGGAAAAGAGGCCTGTTAATTGGGCAGCAGTTTGGGTGGAGAACAGTTGAAAGTATCTTTTCTCTTGGTCATTTTTAAAGAGGGAGGGTGACGGTGACCGGGAGACCGAGCTGGGTGGTGTAGGAAGCATTCGGGTACCCCTTTGTGGCGGTACATATGACGCATAATTGGAGGGAGGAAGCACACGACCTGAGGAAGCAACCGGGTGCCTTGAGGAGTCGTCCTTGTCTGCGGGGCCGTACCCATCACAGTCGAGGTCAGCCTTGACACAGCGCCGACAGATCGGCCTAGCTTCGTCGCACTTCACTCTCCGGATCCTAAATATACTCAGCAACTGGCAAACACCTGAAGGGCTTGCAGATATCTTAGACGCACTCACTTGCATGTACCGCATCCCTTCTTTGACTTGTGGTGAAATCGTTTCTTCGTCACTTGGCCTTTGTCTCTGCCTCTGTCTTGATCCTTGCGCACCAACTGTCGGTCGGTATGGAACTCCTCCCGGTGAACGAGCACGTCTATATGATTGGCTGACAGGAGCTGTCCGCGGCCACTGAGCGCCTCCCGGTGAACGAGCGCGCCCGGATGATTGGACGACCGCGACGTCAACCCATCTGGAGCCATTATGAGGTGCAGTAGCAAGTTGAGGCGTCCCTGGCGTCGAACAGATGGGGATCTCTACATGTATGGCACATTGGCAGATGGGAATCGAGGGTTGCGATGGAAGAAAGGAGCAGTCGCGTCCAAAGGCATAAAGGCTCCGACTCCACTTACAACGCCGTGGTTGGACAGCGTATCTGCGTATTTGACGACCAATCACATCTCAGAGCTTGTGACATTGGGGGCGACACTTAATGCTGGCCAATGAAAATGAGGTTTCTTGTGTGTGATGAATCGAGGAAAGCGGATTATCGAATTCTCCGTGCCTTACAGAGAGGTGAATAAGCAATCTTACAAAAATAGAACAGCCCCTTGTTTTGCTAAACGAATGAAATAACCACGTGATTTACCTCCGCCTCCTCCCAGCTTCTATAATCCTCAATCCTCAAATTGAACAAGTTTCAACTTGAATATATATTGAAAAGCTGAATCTTGAGCCTCAATGTATCGAATGTAACACCCCTCTTTGGACCTCGAAATGGGTAAGGGGAAGCACAGTTTCGTCTTCTCTTATCGCGTTTGGTTGAGGGAATCTTCGCATGGAAATATGCATTTAGAAGTAACTACTTGCCATTAGACTGTTTACCTAATATTGTAAACAGAAGAGGGTTTGTTTCTATTCTTCAATCACAAAAGCGGACTCGACTAATGAGGTACGAAAAGGGGGCGTCACGTGATTCGCTAAAGAATTCAAGGAAGCAGGTCTCAGTCGCCATCAGGCCTTTCTCCGGACACCTCTCTCCCAGCATCAACAAATATTGAAGCAAACGAAATGTCAAACGACAGCACTCCTGGCTGATTTACTAACGGGGCGACATGCAAATTTTCAATCATTCCGTCTCTCAACGCTCCGTCCTCAAGTATCAGCTGTGTTCCTGGCGCACGCCAGGTATGCGGATGACTACAGCCCCCCCCCCCCCCCCCCATCCCCATCTGCAAAGGTGCCCCGAGATCCAGCAGAAGTGTCGATAGAAACCATGGCGAGCAATGTTTACCGCATCCTCTTGAATTGTTATTTTTGTAACAACAATGCGGGGTTGAGGCTGGGTAAGATCGTCAGATGCGGGGACCGTAAGCAGTACACTTGCCGATCGTTTGCCAGAGATGGGGATAAGAAGGAAATGGGGATGGAGAATGTGGTAACTTGGCTGGGATTACTGGGCAAGTTTTGACGAACTTTGTGCTTCTTCGTCCAATACCTTGTCTCCACTTTGATGTTCCAAACCTTTACCCACCGTGCAAAGAGATACTATTCCTATGTCATCTATCCTATGCCTGGCAAGAGATGAATATCGTCAGCTATCACTTGGGGAAAGTGCAGAGAAATGTGGAGCAAACACGGGGAAGGGCACGAGAGGTTCTATTTGACAATCATCTCAGGCAGCAACACAATTGTCGCCGATCTTGGAGTTTTTTGCTTTCCATTCTAGTTCGAGACTCGCCACCAACTTTCCAAAACTCAAAGACTTAAATATTCTAGCGATATCAGAACATCCTAACATCTATAATGGCAGTTGGTGCCAGAGGGAACAGCTACAACTTTTGCCGCGACCTTCTCCGCGCCCTTGGGATCTTTCACATATGGCTACAACTCAGCAATCATGGGCTCGGTGATCGGGCTCCCATCTTTCTTTTCCCACCTGGGCATCGCTTACGCAAGTGCCAACGGCTCACCTATCACACGAGCAATTAATGATGTAAATTGGCTGTTGGACAATTACCTATCTCGCGGATTACTTTAGCTGACGAGATTCAGATCATCTGCGTTATATCCATCATTTCAGCCAGCAGCGCTTCAAGTTGATTCGGTGCACATTACTATGTTGTTGGTAGTTCAATTCATGAGTGTTAGCATTGGACGGATCAACTCCATTGTTTCAACATGCCAGTCAGAGATTGCTCCTGCTGAGCAAGCGGCCGCCTAGTCAGTTCTCACGAATTCGTCATTTGCATCGGATATGCAAGAACTCTGCTCCCGCACTCCATAGTCAGCCTGAATGCTAATGCAGGCTGCGGCCGGACGAGCAGGTTATGGAAGCTAATTCGCTTCTGCTGGCATTCAGTGGCGTCTTATTCTCACTCTGCCAGCAATTATAGCAATACTCTTACCGACCGGGAGCCCCTGGCTTTAAGAATTTCCACATTGACTTATTAACCAAGCTCGTGATGCCGAAGATAGACTTTCCGGACGATGATCTCATGTCAGGGCATTTTCTAACACATCCTGCAGGCCTGACAAATCCTTGAGAGGCTTCACGCCTGCCCGACAATCCACATCACATCACAACTCGAGAAGAGTTCATGCAAATCCACAAACAAGCCGAACTTGAGCGATCACAGTAAGTCATCAATCTCATCCAGCTGCTTATGCACCTAACATATAGGAGATGTATGTGGTACGGGCTTCTTTTTCCAATGCTTGGCTCAGATGACCGGTGTCCTTGTCATCAACAATTATCAGGTGAGACGTCTTGGTGTTGTATCTCGAGCTTGGCTAGCTGGCTCAGGTTCTTCTTTACACCAATCTCGGACTCCACGGTGCCGATACTAAGTATATAGGTAAGAATCCATAGCTTTAAAAGCCAACCGAACAAATCAGCATCACTCTTTTCATTATGCCTCTTATTTTGGGTCCTATATTTCGGGCGCCGTTATCATCGGCCCGGTCAGTTTCCGAAGTGTGCCGTGGAGGCTGGAGGTCTGAGAATGGCTTTGCCGAGGGCCCAGTGGCTGGTGGAGCTGGCGGTGCACGCCCTGTCGGGCCAGTCAACGCATCGCAGCCGACGAGCCAAGTTTCTATCTAAATCAATCGTCCAATCATACCTCATCTGGATTTTTCATCCTGCCTATGATTGGGTGCGGCGGAGAAGGCCGGCGGGAGCAGCGTGGGTGGCGTTATTGCCGACAGCAGTGAGGTTCCACAAATGCAGGTCAGCCATCGGGCTGAGCGATCAAATCTTTCACACCACCAAAACAAAAAATACAGTCAGCTCTTGAGCTGCCAACGTCATCCTCCCTTGCTTTTTACACCAACCAATTCGGCATTTAGAATACCAATCAACTTAAAATAAGCGCGATACCTGCAAGTTCCTCGGTGCTTACCCGCCTCTGGTCTTTGCCGTTGTCTCCCCCGCCCTTGTGGCGCTCCCGGCAATCTCAGATGCTGAAACACAGCCTCATGAGTGTGCTGTTATTTGTGTCCAGCGGCCAATGTGCCTTAGGCACAGCAGTTGCTCAGCTTAGGACCTGCATGACAAATGCAGATGGCGACTGTAATCAGAGCTGTATAAAGACGTTTGGATATCCTCTCTCTGCTTCTCCTCATCTCATTATCTCATACAGTCTTCTCATTTCAAATCTTTCCTATCTTGTCTTTTCCTTGACACAATCTTTAGATATTGTCTCTACTTGGGTCTTACAATTTTTCTTCCTTGCTTTTAATTTCGCCCATTACAATCTTCTTTTATCCCATCTTTTCTTCCAACATGAAATTCTCCACCATCCCAACGCTCGGCGCACTTTTCGCAGTCGCTTCCGCTGGTCTTCATACTCAGGAAGTCGATGTCGTCTGCACTGATCCCTACCCAACCACTGTTACTCAAACGGTTACCGTCACAGCACCTCCTCACGGAGGAAACACCTATGTCCCAACCAACGTCCCGAGGGACCCCTCTCCATATGTTACTACCTATGGCGGCTCTGTCACCTCTGTCGGCTACTCCGGATCCAAGACCTCCGTTTGGGTTTATCCCACAGGCTCTCCTAGCCACGACTGCACAGTCGCGATCTACGAGAACGACACTGTCAACGTAATCATCATCAACATCAATGTCCAGATCGTCAACGGAGCGACAACGACAATCACCTCGACAAAGACCGATGTCAAGCCAACCTGGGTCCCTCAACTCCCTTACAGCACAACCTCCACAACCTCCTCCTACGGCGCAAAGAAAACCCACAACGTCATTGTCGGCGCTGATGGCGAGCTCAAATATGCTGGGAACAACATCGATGCCGCAATCGGGGACATCATCCGCTTCGACTTCAACAGCACCAACCACACCGTCACCGAATCCACCTTCGATAAGCCCTGCTCACCCAAGGACGGAGGATTCAACACCGGGTTCAACCAATTCAACAACCAGAACCACACCGGTATCATCTTCAAGGAGTTCGAAGTCAAGGTCAACACCCCGCTTTGGTTTTACTGCGCGCAAACCGTGAAGGTGTCTCACTGCCAAAAGGGAATGGTTCTTGGTATTAACGCTGCCGGCAAATTCCCCGAGTTCCTTGCTAGGGCTACTGCAACTGCTACTTCGACTTCCAGCACTGCTTACACCACGCCAGCAGCTTACACCCCCGTTACCACCTCTTCCTACATACACAAGGCAGCTGTGGCTACTCCTTCTGTATACGCCATCAAGGGGCGGAGAGTAGCTGCTTGGTCAGCTTAAGTGTTCGACTATCGATTGGAAGAGGACTGTTGTTGCATAGCGAGGAATTTGGCATGGGTTAGACGGGTTAGACGGGTTAGACGGGTTTGATGGCATTGTCTGGCGTTTCTGGAGTTTTAGATCTGGCTGCGATGCAGAACACGAAGTGCAACGTGCACATGCAATATTATACTAGAGCTTGAATATACTTTTGTTCAAGACAATCAATTGCTTTCCTTAATTTCTCAAGTGATCGTGATTTGAAGCTGAAAGTATTCTGAACAAGCTCGTTTTCAACCCTAATTATATCTTCCACCGCATGAACTCAGAGTAGACAAAATTCTGTAAGAGAATATTATTCGAGATTCCATACAAACTCTTGTTTTATATAAATAGCATCAAAAATGGTTAATAACCAGCTTGGGCAGGCGTAGATTACCAGAGCTTTATAGACAAAAACAGAAGAATAAAAACAAGTTATAGAGGGAAAATTTTCTAGAAATGCTTGGGCACCCCTTTATCGATTTTTTGAAATAAAGAACAAGTAGTCGAGAAGGAGTTGTGGAGCGAATTAATAAATGAGATAACGGTTAACGAATTTCAAGGTTAATTCTAGTCGAGATGAATTCGTTAGGATAGAAGGAAGGTTTAATAATATAGCCTCAAGCTTCGTGGTCCTCCTAGGTACTAATATTAGTGCCTTCTTCCTGACTTATTCCTGAGATTAAATCTCGTCGTGTTAATCCGTGTCTATTGAAAATTCACCGTATACCAGCCCAAATCCAGGTGTCTACACCGGTCGGACTTGCATGGGATGTTGTCCCAATTTAAAACTAGTATTAGTACCTAATTCTTACACAAGTTCTAATATGAGCTGAATTATGATGTATTAGAGTTAGATTAAACAAGCATTATACAAACTCCACAGACATCCTATTATAGTGACCGAAATAGAACAAATAATATGCGAGGAATGAGATAGAATACCCTAGAGATAGATTCATTATTTGATTTCAAGCGAGAGTGAGTCGAGGGTGGTCAGCGCCTGAGTAAGAGTGGCAAGCTTATTAGCCGAATACGAAGCACAAACATAGAAAGTCATAATACCCATGTCTACACAAAAATCCGGGTTTAATTTTCATATGAAAGTGCTGGCATTCGTGGTCCAAGATTTTACTCGGAAGTACCTTGAAAGTATGCTGCGCCCGTAATATACGTCGCCGCCTCTCAATTACGCTTGCTAGAGGTTCACTTGTTATCCTTCGGTATCTCTAATGTCACAAAATTTTATTATTCTCAACTAGCTGTTATCTTCTAGTAACTCTTCAGTGTTTGCTGGATTTAAATTCCTTTGACTTTTCAAATATGTATAAAGAAAGCGCTTTCCAAATCCGTTAGTCCTCTCTCCATCCAACCTCTAACTCAAAACTTCTCACCAACTTCCCACTATCTCATCTTCAACCACAAAACAAGATCATATCAAACATTTCACTTCTCTCTCAAACAACTAATATTCAGTTCACCGGCGCAACCATCTCAGCCATCATGATGTTCAGTGGCCTCCGCTTGGTGGCCTCCGCTCCTCCGAACTCCAAGTGCAAGCGAATTCCAAGCTCAAACAATACTCCAATCCTAATTGGTACATTCCCTCTCCTCCCCTCCCACTTGATCCTTGAACACTAAGCATATCATCAGTTTGGATAATCCGGAGGGCAACGCCCCAACCTACCATGCCGCGCCTGTTGCACAAAGATGCTACAACGTCGACTCCACAACCGTATCCTTTTTATGGGCTATTAGACCTCTGTCTGTCAAATATACATGGTAAGTCTCCGACTATCACTGGAAGCTTGAGTTTCCATATTCTATAGAAGGGAAAGAAGGCGGTAGCAACATATAGCAGTCTACCCAGTCCTTATTATCGCTCGGTAGATATTGGTAATCACGGGTAACGCCAATCGGTGAATGTGAATTACAATAATAGATTCTAAAAGACCAACAGCACCAGGATGACTTAGGTTTTCTAACATAAGCTTCTCGTGGCATCGCAACGAGTTTCTTCCGCGTATTGGTGGCTGAGATGGGAGGCGCCGAAGCGGTACCGCAAGAGCTTGTGACTTTTAGGATGATTGCCATTCGCTCGTTACAATAAAATCTCTTCTGAGACATGTGATTTCAATTACTATCCACTGGCCCAGCAAAATTCATTCCTGGCTGCGGATCTACAGTGCATCGTCCCTAGTCAGCCTTTGGCAGCTCCCCTGAACCAATTAAGCGACCCCGCACAGTTAAGCGAGTTTCACAGAGACATACGAAGCAATACGCGCTCATGCTGGGGGTTGCTATCTAAGGATGTAGCGACTTCTCGGGTTCGTCATGATCCAAAATCATTGCTTGGCGAGCGATGTGAGGCATCACCGAATGGGTCGGAGGTAAAGGGCCGAAGGAGATGGACTCGACCTGAGCATCATTTATCTTACGGTCTGGTGCTGGTCCGTCACGCTCGGCCCCCCTTGCTTTTCCCGCGTGATACAGCGCGAGTACTTCTGTAAATTCTTGGACGTGGTACCCGTTCGTCCCATCTACCAATACTAGCCGGGTTCCCCTTCGCAGCTCTGACCAGGAGGGTAACAGGAACCCGACTAACGTTACGCCGAACCACGGCCTCTCTCCGCTGTTCAATGTGTTACCCCTGCTTTCCCCGACTCCCCCAACTTCTCCGGATTCCCCGAACCCCCCGGATTCGCCAATCATGAATTCAGAGCCTCCGGTACAAACCGTACTACTCAAAAGGAGGCCAAGCGAAGATCTTGTTGAATCCGACGCGGTGATTGGTGGATACTGCAGCCCTCCCTCGACTGGTGCCGGATCTCCTCCCATATTGAGAGACTTAGCCTCACAATTATTCCATTGCTACCGTACACATTACCGGCAAGCGAGCATACATTTGATATGCGCTTCAATCAGCATCCAGCACTCGATGGACCCGCCCAGCATCCAAGTGACGACATATAGCCCGGTGCCTCATCTCGTACTTTCTAGTGCGCTTTGTACCTTGCTTGAACATTAGTATTTTCGGGTTAATATTTCTTCTGCAGGGGCGATGAAATATACCTCGGGGGGGGGGAAATTGGGACCGAATTGAGGTGACCTCAATTGAGGGGTATGATGCTTTAGGGAATTAGCTTAAGTCTATATAACACCACATCGACTGTGGCTAGTTACTAGAACAACTCCTGTTCAATTTCATCGAGATGATTCTTCAAATATTCTCTCTGCCGTTTCTGGCTGGTATTGCCAGTGCTATCAACCTCAAAGTCTCAAGCACCGGCGGCAATGCATCATCTCCACTTATGTATGGGCTCATGTTCGAGGATATTAATCACTCTGGAGATGGGGGCATATATGCAGAGTTGATAAATAACCGAGCATTCCAAGGAAGCAGAGCATTTCCATCAACTCTTGAGCCATGGGTACCAGTTGGAAATGCAGTCTTTACTCTGCAGAACACGTCAATACCACTCTCCTCTGCACTTCCGACTTCAATCAATGTTGCTCCCGGACCTCTCTCTCGACACGCCAAAATTGGGCTGCTCAACCCCGGATGGTGGGGTATCGATGTCAAACCTCAGAAGTACACCAGCAGCTTCTGGGCACTGGGCTCATACAAAGGATATTTCACGGTGAAACTTCAATCGAACCTAACCGACGATGTTTTTGCCAGTGTAGAAATCCCATCTTCTTGCCAGCCCAGTAAATGGGTAGAGCACAAGTTCGAATTAGAGCCCAGCCATGCAGCATCGAACAGCAACAATACCTTCGTTATCGAATTTGAGTCCGGCAGTGGAGCTGTGAACTTTAATTTGATCAGCCTCTTTCCACCAACGTACAAGAACAGACCGAACGGAAATCGGCCAGAGCTCATGGAGGCGTTAAAAGCCCTCAACCCCAGTTTTCTTAGAATGCCAGGGGGGAATAACATGTCAGTATTGCTCAATACAAATTATTTATCCAATACTAACTTTTCACTAGAGAGGGAGACATCTGGCACTACCCCTGGAGGTGGAACGAGACGATTGGTCCTCTCACCCAACGTCCCGGCCGTCCAGGTACATGGGGTTATGGCAACACCGACGGACTGGGTCTTGTTGAATATCTCAACGTACATGTTTTTCTCCATAACTCACTATCCCCGTTTATTCCCTTTACTAATAATGTACTAGTGGTGCACTGATCTCGAGGTCGAACCTCTGCTTGCTGTATGGGCGGGAATGTATCTCGGTAGTGATGTAGACCACATCCTCTCTGCTGAAGCCCTCGCACCATGGGTAGATGATACACTTAATGAACTCGAATTCATCCTTGGTCCGGTTTCCACGCCCTACGGCGCTCTTCGCGCTTCTTTGGGCTACCATGAACCTTGGGCTTTGAAATATGTCGAAATTGGCAATGAAGACAACCTCTACACTAATGGAGGCAGCACTTACGCAGCATATCGCTTCAGTATGTTTTATGATGCCATCACCGCAGTGTATCCAGATCTCAAAATAATTTCATCTACTGGGGACTACACAGCAGTTGGAGGAAACGGCGAAACTGCTACCTGGACGGATTTCCACACTTACTCGCGACCAGATACCCTCGTGAGCATGTTCGATAAGTTCGATCACGCTTCACGGGAATACAAGACCCTGATTGGTGAATACGCTATTGTGCAGGAGAACGTGGACGGACAACTTGCGGGGGTAAATTGGGATCTACCAAAGTTTCCACAACCAGTTTGGATTGGGGCTGTGAGCGAGGCGATTTGGAGTATTGGGGCAGAGAGAAATAGCGATGCGGTTGTGGGCATGAGCTATGCTCCTGGGTTCCAGAATTTGAATTCTTATAACTGGAGTGTAAGTCTGCTCTGCTCTATCTATACTCATGAGTTTTGTCTCTTCAAACTCCCTTTCCTTCTCTTGTATTGGAATCTTACCATCTACCATTATCAACAACTAGCAGCAGCTAATAAGTCCTCAAACAAATAGCCGGACCTCATCTCCTTCACCGCCGACGTCTCGCAGACTGTTCTCTCAACCTCTTGGCATGTAATTAATCTCTTCTCCAACAGCCGCTACACATCGACAGTTCCAATAACCTCAGACTCCCCACTTGGGCCCGCATACTGGGTAGCCGGGACCTCCGGAGAAGGGAAGTACACTTTCAAGACTGCAATATACAACGCCACTTCCTCGGTCCCATTCAACATCACCTTCGAAGGTGTAGCAAAGGATGCGTCGGGACGGCTGACGGTATTGAGTGCCCCGGAGGGGCTGAGTGCTAACATGTTGGATGGCGAAGGGGTGCCGACGGAGGTGGTGGCAAAGAGAGAGGTGGAGCTTGTTGCGGGGAGCGCGGGAGAGTTTGGGTTTGAGCTGGAGAACTGGGAGGTTGCTGTTTTCACGACTTGACATTTACATTTAACTGTAAATTAATGAGGTAGCATTACCCTCCAAATTATGATACTCGCTTCACTTGCTTCCTCTGCCGGGTCTGCCGGGTCTGCCGGGTCAGCACTGTGTTGCGCTGCGAGCTTGCCACTGTCATTAATCTTACTTTTGGCCGTGGCCACGTCCTCGGTTCCGCGCCGTGCGCCCCCCTGACTGACCCCGTCGCTGTGGGTCTGCGCGTCCCCGGCCGCCCCATCAAAGCAGGACGCTACCCCTCCCACAGCCCCTGGCACTCTGTCTGCTCACCCTTCAACCGCCACTCGCACCCACACCCGTACTCAACCTCGAGCGATTCTGCTGAATTCGAAACTCCAACCATAAGTCACGTACACTGCAATATACGGCACTACGCAATGTTCTTTCGCCTAATCTTCCTTTGCATTGCGGCTGTTCAGGCTCGTCGCTTGGACAGCGTGAACTACGGTGCATTTACACAGACCGCGACGTACTCGATTGCAAACCAATTGGGATTCTTCACTGCGTATGGGTTGGAAGTCCTCTATCAACAAGTACCCAATTCAACTTATGCTTATGCGCAGATTCTCAATGGCGGCTACGACATCTTAACTGGCACCATTGACAATGCTGTCAATCTGCGACTGAATTCCAACGAGAACGTCACGGTGATAGGTCAATTGGACCAGGGTCCCGACCTTGTGCTCGCATCGAGCCCAAATATCACCAGCGTTGCCCAGTTGAAAGGTAAATCTCTGATTGTCGATTCTCCTGTTAGTGGATACTCGTATCTCCTACGCAAAATCCTGAGCACACATGGACTCTTACTAAATACCGATTACTTCTTCCAGGTGAGATCTTCAAGGGTCCATGTCCACGTTATATAAAGGCTAACAAAGGTAGACGGTTGGGGGTACCAATCTCAGATATGCGGACTTGGTTGCAGGAAAGCTTCCCAACGGGACTGCCGTTTATGCAACAATTCTCGTGTACCCATTTACAGCGGAGGGTGAGGCTCTCGCCGCCGCTCAAAGACCAAATATTCTTGCTCGAGTCTCCGACGTTGTCGACCCCATCTCCTCATCAGCTTTCACAGCTCGCCAATCAGCTCTGAGTAATTGCACCGAGAATGATATCTTGGTACGATTCATGAGCGCCATGTACACTGCAAACCTCTACCTGCGCAACCCCACCAAAAAAACTTGCAGTCTGAGAGCAATTGGAAAGCAACTTAATGTAACGGCTGCCGTTGCGCAGCTCGAGTACAACGCCGCAACGGCAACTGATACTGGAGAAGTAAGTCCTGGGGGAACCTTCACTGTCAGCCAGCCGGGGCTGCTGAATGTAATCGCGGTGCGGGAGGAATTCAATGGATTCAGCAGCTTACCGTCGGGCTATAATTTCACCGCTGCTATTGTCCCCGGAGAAGGGAAACTGATCGATTATTCGATAAGGGATCTCGCAGTGGCAGGCTTGAAGAAGCATCTCCTAAAGAGAACCTGTTCAGAGTTGTGGTAGTCTTGCAAAATCCATCAGTCGGGTACGTAGGATAAGTTAATTAATGCTGGGAGGTCCCTTTGTTTTCATTTCTGTTAGAAATGCGATCCTGTTGTGTCGCTTTAAAATTTGGGTGCTGTACATAGAAGAGATATCAAGAATGATCGTGGAGGACAATAAGATAGACTATTGGCGATGAGGGTTTAAGAACGAATGTATGCAACTATTGGCTTCAATTCAGCTCTACTTGCAGGCGGAACCCAGTACCTTCCTGCCCCCTCAATTGCATTGCAAATCTCCACTTTTGTGGGTTGGAGACGAGCGCGCTTATTTGTATCGTTTACAATGCCTTCCACCTAGCCAGCCGGCTCCTGCAAAGGTCAAGATCTGATCCCCTGGTGACTCGTGAGGCCGGATCCTGGAGCTCGATCGCGAGTAGTAGGGCAATTTCTAGCAATTCCCATACGCAAGACAGACTCACTGGAATTTTCCCACCGAAAAGGTGGAGATCGACTTATTATTCAGGGGGCGGCGTAGAGTGGGAGCGAGGTTCAGGACTTATCGGCATGTAAAGTTTAAATTTACCTAGCACTCGGTGGTGAACACTCTAAGTTAGGTTCCCCGAACCCCTACCTCGCCCACCTGCCGCATTAGTGTCCTCCCGCGCTGCCTGCGCCGCGATACCTGCTCCCTTTGCTAGTGTGGTCGATTATCGCCAGACAAGGGGAGAAGTAGCTCCGCTGTCAGCAGTACTTTGACTGGCATTAACCCTGAACATGAGCATCAAGGTGGCCTTATCCAGACGTGGTCGCTTCAACCCAGGTCAGCCGAGGCCGAAGGTTTCCTCTGCATTTAACCGGCAGACGAAGTTCGTTGGCTCCCCTTTCCGCATATCAGGCTTATCTCGTGAAAAACCAATCTTAACAAAACTCTAAATCAAGTCCATACCAGGAATCAAAGAGGGGATCACCCGCATCTGAATTCCTTCTACTGAGAATGAACAAAGCACACCCATGATATTTGAAAGGGAAAATAAAGGGAGTTTGATCAATGATAGAGTCGAGGAGCTAATTTTTACGTAGCTAACAAGATTGTATATTTGGTATAGGGGGGTGTTCAATTTATTCTTTGTGATTTTGTGCAGTTGTCTACGGAGGATTCACTTGGTCGAGCAAGGATGTGCCTCCAGGCCGCGTATGTAACAGCCTCCCAAACCTAATCCTGAGCCGGATCAGATAACCCAAGGATCCCGACGAGGTATAAGAAAATGAAAGTAAACTCGTCTTAACTCTTATGCCTTGACCATTGCTGCAGATACCATTCTCCACGGCAGATACCAATGTCTCTCACGTTTCTACCTCGTGATGTCATTGATGATGGCATCTACAACCCTCGTGGACAGATGCTTGCCAATCTATCGATCGCCTTTGCGTGCCTTTCATTTCTCTTCGTCTCTGTACGACTAATGACCCGATATTTTATACAAAAATCTTTAGGGCTTGATGACTTTCTAATTGTCCCTGCATTAGTAAGTGAGCAACGCCATCGTCGATGTATAACCCCGCTGATCAGCAAAAGGTCCTGGCTCTCATGATGGCAGTGTCGTACAACGAAGAAGCTAAAAATGGATTTGGGTTCCATTCAAAGGTAGATCAACTTGAAGCGATTTCTTGGTCCAAAGCAAAGCTGATGACCTCTAGCAAGTAGACAGCAAGCATAAGATCCTAGCCATGAAGGTGAGTGAGTCCGTCATAGGTATCTCCCAACAGTTGCTGAAATAAAAAGTGGTTCTTCGCTGCACAATTGCTTTACAAAGTAGCAATATGTTTCACCAAGCTTAGTATTTTGTCTTTCTACCTGCGAATATTCCCAATCCAGAATTTCAGAACGGCAACTTTCGCCACTGCCGCAGTTGTTATCGCCTATACCGTCGGATCAGTTTGTGCGACGATATGGCAATGCAAGTAAGTATTTCATTCTTCCCTCTTTGACTTCAGGTGAACGCCAATGTTCTTACCTACACCCTTCACCCGAGATCTATATTAATCAATCTACCTTTACAGACCTATCTCGAAAACCTGGGATAAATCAGTCCCCGGGACATGCATTCAAATCGGCGACGTGTGGTATAGTACGAGTGTGATGGCCATCGTCACAGATATAGTTATTATTATATTACCCGTCTACCAAATCAGACGTCTCCAGCTTCCCCTATTGCAAAAGATAGGCCTATGTTTGCTGTTTAGCTTGGGTATTTTGTAAGTCATTTAGTTCATGCCGAATGCTGCAGAAACTGACTGCTCAGCGTTGTTGCTTGCACTGTTGTTCGAATGATTGTTGTCGGGCCTGCAATCACCGCCAAAGACACTATGTGTAAGGTCTTCTCCTCTCTGACCAACAAAATATGATGTTGATTTCGTCTAGATTACCAAGCAACCTCGAATAGCTGGACCTTCCTCGAAGTCAATGTGGCTATCATTTGTGCAAGCCTACCTGTCCTAAAAGCTACGGTTACTAGATTCCTCCCTGGTTTCATGCGCGACAAGAATACTGGCAGCAGTCGTTACGCGGACAATGCTTCGAGTAATATCGCCTACACGCCGAGAAGGGTCATATCACACAATGCTCGGGTTATGACGGATAACGCTAGTGACGAGGAGTTTATTCTGGAGGAAGTTGCCAGAGTGCGGAAGACAACAGACATCGGTGTCACTTATGAGGAAGCGACGTTCGGGAAGGCGAACATCGGGAGAGCGGAGTTCGGGAAGGAAAAATCTGGGATAGTATAGTTTGTAGCGCAAACAGGACCTACATTTGAAGTTTGAGGCCTTATTGACCGCTCTATGTGCATGAAACTTGAAGTGCGTGTACTAGGTCAAAACCAAAGGGTGACATATGTACAAGGTGTAAACTTCGGTGTAAAAGTGCAATACAGGCCGCTACCCTACTGTCGCTACAACCTCGCTATCGCTACCATTCCTGGTACTGTTCCTGCTACGAGTATCTTCGTTGTTGCCCTGATCAAACGCATGAATTTTTTAATGTGATGTTCTTTTAATTATACTATAACAAGACTATGTTTTTTTTTAAGTAGATTGTCCTTCCCATGTCATAGAATCCTGCCTGCCTGCCTGACCTGGCGCCCTCGCTAAACCAAACCCCGAAGAGTCAAGGGCTCGGGGTTAAAAAGCCGTCATCCTCCGTACCTAGGTAAACATCATTCAAAAATCGTACCTGGACATCTACCGAGGCCGATAGCGATACTCCTGCCAAAACCCTGGTTTGCACGTTGCACTTGACATTACGCACATTACACTTGACATTTTCCTCACTTTTCACTTCTCACATAATAAATTACTTATACTATAAGATATTTATAGGCTTATAAATAGCTTATATACTTTTCTAATTATTCTCTTTAATTTCGATTAATTAGAATTCTTCTAATAAGACCTTTTTTTTAAATAAAATTTTAAAGTTCTTCCTTTCTCGCTTAGAAATTTGAAGCTATTTTCTAAGTTCTCAAGATCTTTGAGTATAACTTCTATAATTCTTAACCTTTTAAAGTTATTTAAACTCTTACATATATATTAATTATAATTTATATAACTATAAGAGTAATAGGAGCTTTAATAAGCTTAATATATTATAGAAAGATTTTTGGGGAGACCCTAGTAAGATTAAGCGAAGCGGCCGTAAGGCTCGTACACACTAAAGGCCCGTGTACCCTCGGGGCTCGTGCGCTCGCGAATTCTCATTACCTTTATTTAAGAAATATTAAATCTAATTACTTATATAAGAATTTCCTAAAATAGCCTTAATAAAAATTATATAGAATTTAATAAGGAATTAAATAGATTAATAGGAATTTTAATAATTACTTTATCTAAAAATCTCAAAAGCTAGTGCAATGTGCGAATGTGCAATGTGCAATGTGCGTAATGTCAAGTGCAATGTGCGAATCGAGGTTTTGGCAGTACAGGGGTTATCGGCCTCGGTAACATCATCTCAGCAACTCAACTTCTCCGTGCGATATCTGCCTAACATCATTTGCGACGACCGCTTAAGTGCAAACAGATCGGCCAACACACGTTCTCCAATCAAAACCTTTAATTATGCCTTCCCCCTTCACACAATCTACCTGCCTTGAGATTTCTTCTGACAAATCCATTGCTTTGATTACTGGTCCCTGCCGCAAAAAGTTAAATCGGCTCCGGCAGGGACCTTGTAAGTTTGACTAGGAAGCGAGAGCAGATATCTTACGATTTCTTAATAGATTCAAAGAAGCGGCTGTGTTCTAGACCATTAGCACAACTTATATTTAGACAACAGGGAAATATAACGGATTTGTGAGAGGCCAGAAAAGGAATTCCCTGCCCAGCTGTGCTAAGCTAACATGATCCAGGTGACTCATCAGGGTACTCAGGACTCAGGGCTCAGCTCAGGTTAGAGTAGCGACTGCTCAAGTCCAAAGACGAAATGGAAACCGCTCATGTCAACGTCCCTGCGTGGGACTACCTATTATACCACGGAAATGCTCATAAGCTTGTGTGACTAACTTTGCCTTCGCTCAGGCTCGGCAGCAGGATTGCTTCTTTTGCTCTTACGTCGCTTGCAAGAAATATTTGTTACTACGTATCTACAACCTTAACTACATATTTACAAGCGCTCAATTTTCCGTCTTTAAGGTCCAATAACCCTTTACTGAGTGCATTCAACCCCCCAGGCAATACTTTGTAAGGATGGCCATTCAACCATCCATCATGCAGACCACTGGTGAATAATCGAGACCAAACAAGTCCGAAGTCTCTTCCATTTGTTGCAAGTCCTTTTCTGTCCTGATCTTGAAGCCATGCATCAGTCTTGACGTTGCCGTTGACGTTGCCAACATAAGTAACTGTTCTTTCGATTGAAGCCGGGATATCGGAATAATCCTCGTCGGGACGAAGCAAAGTGATGTGGCCACCGTCCGTCATAACATTTGAAATATTTCGGTAGCTACCGTTCTCACATAATGTGTCGATTGCATGGAATATGTCCTTCGTACCGGCGGCTTTCAGTGCGCTTCTAATTTCTTTGACTACATAGGCGCTTCCATTACGGTAATCGACAACGGTATCTCCTTCAGACCGCTCGATTAAGGACTCAATGAATGGCGCTCCAGCTCCAGCAATCGCAATGATAGGATGAATATTTGACCGCCGTGCAAGTTTGATTGCAAAAGATCCAACGGCAGTAGACGCACCGTAAACTATCAACGGGATTCGTTTCGTAGCGGGGCTCCAGGGCATAGGGAGACTAAGACGCCAATGTATCCCTATGGCAGCGGCAAAGCCAGCAAGTGGAATGGTCGCGGCCTATTGCATCTCTCGAGTTAGTGTGTTCCATCTTACTTAAGGGACATGCAGCGTACCTCCTCAAGACTAATGCCGTCTGGTATATGGAATGTTGTCCAGCTCTCGGCAAGGCCGTACTCAGCAAATGCACCTCCTGGTCCTTGCATTGTATGAAAGGCTGCAACTCGGTCACCGAGCTTAAATTCAAGTACGCTAGTTCCAACAGAACTTACAACGCCAGCCATATCGTCACCGGAGTTGCTGCTGGTCTTTGAAAAAACCGGGAATTTCCAGTCCTTCGGGTTGCACCCGGCACATACAATCCTGATCAATATCTGGGTGGCCGCCGGTGTAGGGATTGGCGCGTCATTGTTCACGGTAACCGTAAGGTCAGGATTCACGATTGCTTCCTTCATGTCCCTGATGTCAGGTATATTTGCGAGTATTGGATTGGCAGAGAGCAGCTTCACAATATATCTACTTTCAATTTGAGAATACAATCTATTTCGACGAATAATTATCTATCAGCAAGCACCGGAGGCTAGTTGCAATATCATAACTCAGGGATGGAGGTATATTTCCAATTTGTTAGTAATGCTTTGAAGCATGGGGTTTGCTTGGTTAAGTCCGAGGTGGACGGGAGATAGTAAGCTACTTGCATGGCGCCGAATGGCGGGAATTTTGGCGGTCTGGCCGAGACATCCCGTGATAGCCTCTGCTTACGATTATCTCATAAGTCCTTACTAAATAAATCGGACTTTACCGACACATACCTTTCGTTGTCTCGTGGCTGTATGGATGTGGTTGACACTTGACAGCGTCGCAAAGACATGGTTCCCCACGCGTTGTGCGCCTTTACTCGGGAACATATTATAATCGCTTCGACGCACACACGACTTAGGTCCGGAAGTAGAGTGCTACATCACCCAGTTAGTAGAGCAGGCCGGTAACCTTCTCAGTCCGTATGGAGTCGTATCATGGCACCGCTAAAGCCACCGAAAATTTTCAGTGGCTTCTGTACTCAATCACCGTGTGGCCAGATACTAGCACTCGAAAGGTGGAGAATTTAAATCAATTTGAAAGATTTATAAGATGCATGGCCAGAAGTTTGGTTTTCTGTGCCAGCGGACAACAATACGCGGAAAAATTTTCGTGTCTCTTGACTTGATGAAAGTAGACAAATCATTGTCTAACGAACTCCTTCGCCATATTCAACTCCGAAGTCCTTCCAAGAGCATTTCAAAATGGGTTTGTCTGCGTTAGTCGCTTTTTTCCTCTTGTTGGCTAGCATCGTTTCCAGTACTGTTCCTCCGGCGCACTTCTCTAGCAGTGAGATCCTGGGCAAAGCAATCGAAGCCTCAGGTGGAGCCGATGCCTTGAGAGGAATTAACGGGATTTCCTATCATTCATAGTGAGAAAATTCGAACGATAAGTCCTCGGATAATACTAATTCTTTTAGTCTTTACCGCACTCAGTCTCTGGAGGAGAGCAAAACTCCAGGCATTCCTGACACAGGCGTTGCTTCTTCAGGCTCTGAGACGATCTCCTACGACTTTTCAGGAAATTCCTCAGAAGTGGTACAGAGGATAGATAAAACATACACCCTAGGGAACTTTTGGAATTTTGCCCGACCCAATCTCGATCCAGTTGATGTTTCGATCGTTGTGCATGGCGGTAGTGCAGGGTACGGATGTTACGTGAAGGGAAACGAGCACATTTTCAATGATCCTAGCAGCGCCTTTGGGTACACTGATGGTAAGTACATTGGTGTCAATTACCCAGTGGATGTTATAGATCTAATTAACATCTGTTTTTTCAGGGTTTCTTGCAGATGTCCTGGTGCGAGATGCTCTTCGACTATCGCCAAAATTACTCCTTCAGCTGCAAGCCAACTCTCAGTCCACATCAGCCGAAAGCATTACTTATCACGAGACTGAGCCATTTCCGGCTGTGACAGATAAATCTCTCAAAATAACCGTCATTTTCGATCCAGAAAGCTTTCTGCCTTACTTGGTTCGGTCGTACGAAGACCATTTGATTTTTGGCCGCTCCACGAACGACTATGTCTTAACAAATTACACCGAGATCGGAGGAATCAAGTTCCCCCGTCTTGTACAAATCATGTACAATGAAAACAGTCTTCTTTTACACTCTTTAAGAGATACTATCACGATCAATCCCACGTTCGACTTCGGCTTCTTTGATGGCATCCCGCTCTCGCAAATTGGAAGTACGTTTTCTCTGTCGCCTCCCTCTGCGCCAGTGCTATCAACAGAGTATGGCGCGGCGCGGGTATTCGAGAATAAGTAAGTCCATGCAGAGAGTCTTTACCTAACGTGCTGATTTTCCATCCTCTAGTGGGAACCTGGTTTGGTATGGCCCTTACCCAGGATCTCTCGCAAATTTAACCGTTACGCGACCTGTTCCCGAACTTCCAAATCTATATCACCTGGACTTTGAAGGAAGCATTTATACGTGTACTGTAGGAGTATTTGATGACTCTGTCATGGTCACCGATGCAGCTCCACATCAAAGTAAGCTGGTCATAAAATGGGTGCAGGAGCAACTTCACAGAAAAGTTACACATTTATTAGTGAGTACTGCGTCTCTTCTTCGAGTATAAATCT
Organism: Hyaloscypha finlandica; assembly: GCA_021399475.1. Lineage (NCBI taxonomy): Eukaryota > Fungi > Ascomycota > Leotiomycetes > Helotiales > Hyaloscyphaceae > Hyaloscypha > Hyaloscypha finlandica. The sequence goes on along the minus strand of JAJTUR010000065.1, from coordinate 132,625 downwards.
TGACAGTTAAATCTAACTGTTGCGCTATAGGTGACCCACCATCATCGTACGCACATAATTGCTCATAATTAAAGATGTTCCAGGCTAAATGGGTATAGATGACCACAATTACGGTGCCGTAGATTTCGTTGCAGCAGGTGCAACGCTTGTTGTACCGGAGGATTACACCTACTACTGGCAGGCAATTCCAGGAGTGAAGTTTGAAACCGTTGCGTGAGTGATCTCTACAAAACCATTTAGCTAATAGATTCGCTGATACCCTCCTCAGTGAGGGCAAACCATTCAAGCACAAAGACTCCGGGATGCAAGTTCGTGCGATCTGGCACAACAAATTTGTCCATGCCGACGATTGGATGTATTTTGTTTGGACAACAGCATGCCCCAGAGCAGACTCGCCAATGGTAGCTACTATTGCAGACGCCTGGTCTCCTGGCTTTATTGGCTATGAGTTTGATCATCTCTTGGCTTCGCAGTATCTAGACCTTGCCAGGGAAGACCACATGCCACATGACTACCTGTGAGTAGAAGATATTGTTTACTTGGATTGTGTAACAAGAGCTAAATCTGGCTTGCAGGGTTGTGCCAATCCACGGAACTCCCCACAATGTGACGGATTTGTATGAGTTGCTCGGATATGCGTATCCGAAATACGTGACAACGGACTTCCTACCAGGAGGGCACTTGTGTTAATGGAGTTCAGGAACAAGACCTGGTAGCAGGCCAGAAGCTATAAGTTTAAAGTAGATGCTTTTGCTCCTTATGAAGTGGCAAAAGTTAGTGTCGTACCAAATATACTCTTCGGAATCCTATTTAATATTAAAATTACTTTGGTAGTCTAGTACATGTCCAGGAAATTTCGCAGAAAGGTTACTTCAAGGCCCTGCCACTGCATTGGGAACGGCACTAATAAACCAATTCAATAGTCCCCAGGGATAAACTTCAGCCTAGCTCCCCGCCACTAGCACCACTGAAGACAAGCAGGTCCCTACTTTGCAATTTGAGCTAGCAAAACCCGCTCAACAGAATCGAGGAGGCTGCGCGTGTGGGACGGCACGGAGGACGCAAATAAGGCCACGAGAGGCCACGGGCTTATCAATACTCCTACCAACAGACAGAACTACGTCGAAATCCGAGTAAAGTAACTTTTGTTCATTTACTACATATCTGGGCCGATCGGCTTAAGTCAATCTATGCTTTCTGAAGTAGGGTATCGTAGTCATTGCGGTTGACCCAACTCCACTATGGCTCAATAAGCAAGGGGACAGACGGCTCAGGGACATCTTCCATATGAAGCAACCGATGTCGTTCTCCCATTTCCACCAGTCCGCCAAGTTACTGATCTTTCGCCATTGGATCCAAAATTCGGGTACAGCAGGACCCAGGTCCTAAAACGCAGGTCCTCCATCGTGCCCCTAGCTTCACATAGCTCCAGTCGCAGGATGACGGCTATTTCTACTTCCACTTCAATGAGAGATTGGCACAGTCTACAGTGCCCGTGGACAAATGGTTGCTTCCTTGTATCAAGCAAAAACCTTACCTCGTTAAGCTAAGGAAGGAATAATTATAGGTAGAAGTGATTCCTCCAGGGAATCCGTATTTTGATCCATACCCGTAATCCTAGAGATTTTCTAAGTCGAATTGGTTTTGGTGAAGCGGGAATAAGCCAGAATATCTTCGTTGCGCTTTAAATATCAAACGTCAAATCTACCCATTTCCAATTTCTCGCTGAGCAAATTCTGGATATTTCGCGAAACAGCTGGACCAGACATCCGTAAATTTCTCAACGCAAAAGCAGCATGAAATTCTGCCATCGTGAGCCCATTTAAAAGTAAGGAAAATTTCCTTGAATGTAAGGGAGACTTGAGATAAGTTCAATAGTAAATCTAACCAGAAATACCTAATTCCCAAAAACAAGAGAATTTCAAGCCGCTTGAACTATTGCATGCGTTTAAATCTGTTTGATGGCATTCTAAAAACTGGTAGAGATGAGCAGAGGCTTGCATTTGCACAGGTTACAGAAGAAATGCGACTTAGAAACCACGGGAACGGTCAAGAAAGGTTGAGATACCCGATTCAGGAAGTTGCTCGGGGGTTTCGCTGAGCCTCGCTCGGTAGATTTCGGAATTACTATTGAAAATGGTGCCCAGCCCTCTCACTTTAGCCATCCTCAAGAACACGCTTCTCAAAATGGCAGCAGAACACGAGGATCAGAGATTGATGGAGCTGCTCTGCGAAGAGTATATCCGTATCCACCCTCCAACACGTCGAATCACTGGTCTCCCCATTGCGTAACAGACGGCTGCAGAGGCACCAATAGCCAAGAAGAATAATTAACGTGTCAGCCTTCGGAAAACAACTCATCGCTCCGGGTCAACCGGGTGGCTTTGAAAGATGGGCAGAAACCCGTACTAACATTCACTTGAACAGAGTCGCTAGAGACCGCCCCAAACGATTTTGTCATTTGTACGGGAGGAGGAGTTGCCTTGGCTGTTCCATGGTAACCCTGGTTCCAGATTTTCTCTCACTAAGAATTTGGCTAGAGACTGCTTTGCATCAGTCTTGATTGCAGTACTCATCACCGCTTGGAATTCCACCAGGGAGCCTCATAAGTTGGATGCGTCAGCCACTTACGCTGCTGTCTTATTCATCTTTCTTGGATTTAATTTATTTGAATTATAGCAAAAGGAAACTGACATTTGTTTTAGGGACATTGTAAAGGAATCTCGACGAATCTGTCATTTTCGATGTGAGCTCAAGAAGCCACTCCCTGTCAGATGCGTTGAACTGTGATCAATTAGAGTTCTAGTTAGAGCTGAGGATAAAGCTAAATACAAGAGAGTAAGAAGAATTACATGAACAATAAACCGTGGAGCCTGCTGAACCGAGGGTGACCATAGGGGGTTGAGACACGTGACGCCACAATCGTACCAGCTGACACTTCCTTCCCAAGCCTGGGTCGGCCGTTTATTTTTTCTCTCAAATTTGCATGGAGTTGTTGAAATAACAAAACTGGAAAGGCTGAACAGTTCTGGAACATTTAGCTGAGCCTCCTTCTAATAATAATTGTTCACTGATTTAGTTAGTTCAAGAAGACTAGCATCATAAGGTAGGGAAGCTAGAGATAGGGGCTCGCTAGAATAAGCGAGCAAAATACCCATTGTTAATTAATTTTTATCTTCTTCTTCAATGTCCCTCTTCGAATTCAATGAACACTGACGACTGGCTGTTGACTTGGTTATTCTTTAGCAATATTACAAATCGAGTATCCTCGTCCGTCCAGCTTCATGCGGATGGCCCGACCTCGCCTTCTGAGTCCTCCGTTCAAAAAATACACCTCAGTTTTGGTTTACCTACTATAGGAGTAATTGCAAGAGAGTAAGAGCGATTATGTCAATCACTGCTAAAAGGCGAAGAAAAAGTTGGCCACAAGCTGAGTGATGACATCAGGCTGGAGAGTCACGAGCCAACCCCAGGCACACGTGCTCGCTTAAGACGTCGAGAGGCATCTTTGCTTTTTCCCAGCCTTATTTGTCGGACACTTCACCTAACTTCATGATCAGATCGCGTACACCCCTGACCTAATTCTATCACCACCCTAAAGCTGCTCAATCATGTATTAGGAATGGATCGCAATAATTCTCGTTACAACTACGAACCCCTACAAGGGCCGGAGCAGATACGCACTCTCACGCTCACCAAGAATCTGAACGACGCTCTGCATGATTTATGGAACGCTGATGAGCTCACGAGTAAGGTCTTCTGGATTGATCAAATTTGCATCGATCAGGAAGGCGAGGAGAAAAACCATCAGGTCGCGTTCATGGGGCAGATTTACAAGAATGCCTCGCGGGTGATAACATACCTGGGGCGAGTAGAGGATGAAGAGGAGGAGCAGAGAGGCTTGGAACTCTTGAAACGGTTGGACAGCCACTTTTCGCCGAACTACGAAAAGTTATCTCAGGCGTGGGATCTCTACGCCGCAAGGTCCAAACTATCGGAACTTCCGGTATCGAGGCTACCGAATGATTTGTCAGGAGGCGCTGTCAGTGAGCGAACATGGCAGTGGCTGGTCGCATTGTGCTTTGGAGAGTGGGCAACCCGTCTCTGGATAGTGCAAGAACAGGTGCTGAACACAGACAATTGCATGCTCCACGGCCATCGACTACTATCTTGGGATTCCGTGACTGTCATGCCTATGCTCTTCTTCCTGCAATTTCTTCCCAGGCAACACGTTTATACGTTCTGGGAAACCAATCGCATGCCACTTACACACAATACTTGGGATCTTGTAACCGCTATCTTCTCAATCTGGAGAATTTATCAACACGCAAGGCAGAAAGCGGCAAGCGCGACAAATAGCCTGCTCTCAAATATGTCACGCTTTAAGATGATGCAGTGTCGAGATCAACGAGACTACATATTTGCTCTGCTAGCCATTTCGTACGACTCAATCGACCTTGGAATTACTCCAGATTATTCCAAAACACCTAAACAGGTCTTCTTGGACACTACTATTTCCATGGTCAAGTCTCATCTGGATCTGGGTTACCTCGTTTTGGCATGCAGTACGGATAATTTGTCGGACCCCTCCTGGGCTATTGCTTCTCCCCGGCCTGTACACCTGTTGCCACAGAGTCTACCGTACCATGTTTACAGTCCCCATCCCTTCCTTGATCTTCACGCACCACCACGATTTTTTGTCGATGGTAAAACTAATGTCTTGACCCTCAAGGGCCGTATCGTTGACCATTTTGCCTTCATAAAATCTCCGTTATACCGCAGCCAGTCATATATCCTCGGTAAGCGTGACGCGGACTACACGAAAACTGCCTCACAGCTCACTGAAGCTCTGTCAGATGTGATGTGCGATCTGGGCATAACTCTCGAAAATGCAGCTGCACTTTGCCGAACCCTGATCTTACATCCAAACTGGGAGCCGACTCATGGGCAAGGGTCTCCAACACAACAGACTGCGTACCACTTTTGGTGTTTCTTTCGTTACCTCGTTGGAGATATCGAAGAGGACTCAATACGCTTAGGCCTAAAGGCCCATACAGCGGCTCGATATCCCCATCTGATCGAAACTCTTGCTCCATTGATTTTGGAGACCAGTCACAATTCTTTTTCGATTGAGGCAAAACTACGACCTTCAGAATATGATGCAGCTATGAATGTTCGGAACAACATGGGTATTCAAGGACGCTCTTTGTGCACAACGCAGCAACGACATGTCTGCAATTGCATGAATAAGATAGAGATTAATGACGTTATAGCGGCGTTTCGTGGGGGAGATAGACTGTACGTACTTCGACCAGCAGAGGGAGGAAGATACCGACTCGTCGGAGATGCATATGTGGACGGTCTGATGTTTGGTGAAGCTTACGAAGGCGTTGATCCATATGAGGTTGACTACGACATTGAGCTTATTTGATCTGACAAATGATACTTCATGTATTGATTTTGATTTCTTAAACCCTTCTCTAATTCCCTATACTCGGATGACAATGGGTTGTTTTTACGGGGAGCTGTACTTGCTACGCACAGCAAAACTTCGACACAAGAAAGCATTTTGTTCCAAACACATTCACCATTTCCTCCAATATAATAGGAATGAATCTTCATTGTTCATCTATCAATTCACGCAGATTCTTCAAGCACATCCCAGAATAGTCAAATTACCCTGCACTTGGAGACGACCTGAGAGGTCCGTTCGACGTCACATTTCCAAGGAACGTTGCCAATACAGCACAATATCTGTAGGAAACATCAGTAACGACGATTTGCGAACTGAAAGTATACTCACGCTGCAGAGCCCAGAAGAATGTCTTTGGCTTTGATTTTGGAGGAGAGGGATAACAGGGTCGAGAATATTAGCACAGATAAAAGGACAGTAACGGATATCCAAGTCCGATTCCACGGAGTCCACACAAGGATGGAAACAGGAACTATCAGGATCGCAACAGCGATGAAGACGCTGAGGGATTTTGCAGAGGCGGAAATCCGCTTTTGAGAGAAGTAGGTTACCACGGGATCTTTTGTCGCATCTCCATATCTGGAGGGACGGAAGAGGCGCTGAGATAATATCAGTTTGTGTAAATGAAAGCCTTTCATGTTCACCCCAGAAATACACGTACATTCAGGCATGTAGACGTCAGCGAAGACTCGAGGTGATCGATGTAGGATAGCGCTACCAGGTCTTCCTCGTGCAGAATATAGTCGTCCTCTTCTGGGACAATTGGTTTCTTGCCCTCGATCCAGTAGAACAGGGATTCATGATTGTGTTTCATAGGTGGACTGAGTGCTTTTAACTGATTAGCTTTTAAAAGCAAATCATCTAAACGTAAGCTAATCAGCCAAAGACTTAAAAGAACATCTTATTGGGGATTACAGTATATCGGAAGTTTCTCCTGAAGCTTCGTGATAATTATCCTTTGTTCATCATCCCATCCCTCTTCATGTCTTATCGTTTGCAGTCGATAAGCAGTTGTACAGCCGTGATCTGATCGATCTAGTTTGTCCAGACGATTAACAAGAGCCGTAATCTGTGACTGGAGGTCGAGTAGTAAACGATTGCAGGGTCGGTCGAACTTTCTATACATAGAGAAGTTATCATCGCTAGTAATGAAGGCTGCCAATTGCGGATAGCCTGCTGGATAGTGATCGACTATACTAGGGTCAGCGCCTTGCATTAGATGGGAATTCTGGCGTTTGTTACTAACTATTGTTCCGTTTGAAAGACCGCAAGACTGGTAAACTACTCTCTCGTTGGAATAACTGGAATTGCCAGAGTTTTTCAATGGCTGATGAGGCTGATGTGACGATGCTCTTCAAACTTGGTAAAGGAAATGCGGCTCCCGGCGACACTTCACAGATGAGCAAGTCTCAAAGAAGTCATTCCAGGACTAAAGCTTACCAGCTGTACTACTACGTGATAATCCCTCGTAAATTGTTGTTGATCTGCTAGGTCTCGACGTGACTTCGACCTCAGATTTACCAATTCCTGACGAGGCTCGCTCAGCCTCGTCAAAATCCGCGGCATAACTTGACCTTTTGGCGGCAAGCTTTGGTCTAGCAGGCAAACAGTCACTCATAATGGAGCGCCCGAGTCCAAATCGGGTTTAACTAGAGTTTAACGAAACTGTGAAGGATGCGGGAAGACGAAGGGAATACATAGTTTGGTATGCTCGAGGCTACGAAAAATTGACTTACCGCCCGGCTTCAACCATGATAGAGCAGCCCAACATGGTTGGGCTGCGCCATACCTGCATACGGTACCCTTTTGGGCTCGCTGCATATCACTCATTGCTGCATACAAGCCTCAGAGCCTCACCGAGCAGGTGGTGCTCTCTTTCAACAATGCATGCTCTCGCTTGCGTCTTTTTCCCCCTGTTAGTCGAACGTGTCGATTTTCCATTCGATGCAATGATGGGAGAGAAATGGATGCAGTGAGCGAGAAAGCTGAAGATATAAGAAACTAAGAAAGATTTCATCAATTATCAAGGCTTGTTTTTTTTATATAAAACGACGTGAGCAACAATGAAAACAAAAGAAGTCAAAGGACCCAGAGGGATCATTCCATAGCACATTTCTCCACAAATTTCATTCGAGGAAGCACGAAACAAATGCCAAACATAGGAATGAGACTGCCGAAGGAGAGCTAAAACATCTCAATCGTATCTCAATTGTAAGGAAATTTTTTAGTCGAGTTTGGGACGTACCTCTCAATTTCATTATGGATGTAAAAAACCGGCGGTAACTTACAAGTCATAATTAACTTAAGGCCCTTGGACTGTTAAAGAATCCCTATTCCATTATCGACTGGTAGTCGTTCTCTGGCGGGCAACACTCGGAGGCAATAATGTGGTCATTGCTGCAAAGAACTCTCATATCACTTCGGCGGACAATGAGGCGAATAGAAGAGAGTTGTCCACAAATGGTTTAGTGTCCAAAGATACAACGTTCCTTCCTGTAAAATCCTGCACCTGAAATCAGCACAGTACCAAGTTAATTCTCGTGAGCACGTGGTTCGTGCAATTTGTACGATGCCGAAGTGGAGCTCCACGAGGCTATGAAACTGGCCTCATTTCAGAGCTGTGAGTCTTCTGAGTCCGTGTGCCATCTGACCACCAGAAAGTTGTCATTTCAGCGGCCAGCAAAATGAGTTCAAAGTTCCGACAGCTTAATAGCCCCTTTGGGGTTCTGAATCATAAGTTGCCCCACTCGCCGAGACTCGGTACTCTATTCTCGAGCGCGCTGGGGAAGTTGGGGGAACTTCTCACAATAAATTAGTCATAAAAGATAGATCAACTGTGATTGGAAGTATCCCAACTGCCGCTTGATTTTAGAGTTTTGGTATTTGCTTGAGACAACAACTCAAGCGAGTCTTGATGATTGGATTCTGCGGGGAGAAAGGAGTGTCTTGCCTGCGGCTAGTGCTTTGAAAGCTCGAAATCCGATTTGCCTTGCCCAGAGTGAAATCGGGGCTCCAGGGCGAGTTTGCAGGAAGAGGAAAAGCAAGAGCAGTGTGACGACGAGGCAGTGCAGTCAGCGGAAAATCCACCGCCTACCTGAGAAAACTTAGCCAGTGAACGTGACCACCGCAAGTCGGTCAATTGTTTGGCGTAGTCCTGCAGGACATGGGCAATTTCAACATGGTGAAACGCATTTCGGACCACAGCTTGTAGTACGGCGTACTTCTCAGTGTTAAAATGGTCGAGAGAACGAGTTGCAATAACTACCGAAAAGTGTCTAAGAGTTTGTCTGCAAGAGGACATGCGCAGGGCAAAGATCGAGCCGAGACAAGGAAACGAGGGGTTGTACCAGGGGGGTACCCTCGCTCGCAAGCAGGCTAAAAGACGACAAAAATGAGCTTAGTATAATGTTACGAGGCCTGGCTCTGGGCTTGAAAAGCAAATTAAAGTAGCTCTTATTCCGAGAATACTAAACTAAGGAAAGAAGTATATATAGGTGTGCGAATAACAAGTAAGCACGCGGATTAGCCTGGCCCAATATAGCCTGGCATACCACGTGTAGCATGTAATAGCTATAGAACGTGCAATTGTAATACTTAGTGAGATGTAAGGTAATTATAAAAATATCTCATCCGTTGCGGTGCTACTAGGGACGAATTTCCGTGATCAAATATACCTCAATCTGGCTATATGATTTGCTAATTCAATTATAATAGATAGAAATTTTCAGTTTGAGACTAGAGATTCTAAAGATAATTCCTATAAAGAGAATATTCTTAAATTTAGCCAAATTTACTTAGAATAAAATAGTTATATCTTATTCTCTCCTCCCTCTAATTAATGTAATAGTGGGTGTAACGGCGAGATTAATATAATAATTGAGGCTCAAGGTTCAAAGAATCTCATGTATTGAAAATACTAAGCTAAGGGGCAAAGAAGGGAGGAGTCCCTCGACCTTTAATAGTGTATTACTAAGATCCCTAGCTTAGTCCCGCGTTTCGCCCCTAGCTCCTAATACCTAGCCTCTAGCGAATTATATAGAGGTACTATCTATTATATTACCCCCCTTATAGGAAAATTCTAAATACCCTTATTTAGGGTATAATTTCATATAAAGAATAAAGGAAAAAAGGAAAAATCGCGACTAACTACCCTATTTTGCCCTCTCCTAGTAGCTACTTATAGTTAAATTATAGTCTTAATTCTACTAACTTAACCTAGCTTTCTATATATTCTAGCTAATCCTCCTTATTTATTACCCAAATTATACTAATACTAGTATTAATAATATTATCTAGGATACTTACGTATATAATAGCTAATAGTAGGATAGTTATTAATAAGTAATCTTAGTTAAGTACTAGTAGATTAAGGGTATTTATTAAGTTAAGCTTTAATTTAGAAGACTTCTTAACCTTTTTCTTCTTTAAGGAGTTAGCCTTTAGCTTAAGAGTATTAACTATTAACTTAGAAGTATTATCTTTAGTTACTTGTTTTCCGCCTAGAGTTCCTTAATCTTCTTATTAGCTTAGGTAAGCTTCTTAAAGGCATTATTAAGTTATCTCTCGAGGGTCTAATTTATCTCTTATTTAGTAACTAATTAGGTATATTTATTATAGAATCTAATAACTTTAAGTCTTATAATCTTCTCTATATAGCTCTTTTAGAGGTCCTTACTAACTTCCTTCTTAGTAGCTTCTACTAGGTTATTAATATTAGTAGAGTATTCTTTATCCTCCTTAGCTTATATAAGTTTTCGCTATAACCTAGTCTCGCTCTAGCACTTATAGTAGGGTCCTAGGCTACTCGTAATTAGCTATTTATTACTAACATATCCTATACCTTCGCTAGTAGCTAACTCCTCTTTATTAGACTCCTTACTCTCCTCTACTCTCTTTCACTTAAGGTTTTTAGGTATAAAAGTAACCCCTTATACTTTCTTACTACTCTTCTTCTTCTTCTTCTTAGAGGATTTAGAGGATTTCTTAGTATCCTTTAAGGGGGGTTTAATGACCTTCCTAAAGCTATTTATAGTATCTTAGATATTATTCTTAGTATTCTTAGGTACTAGGTTAATATCTTAGGGGTTCTCGTTATCTCCTCTAGTAAGGTTAATAGACTTATTTTTAGCTAAGTTAATAAGAATAATAAGCTTATTCTTAGTAGGGGAAGGATAATAGGTTTATTCTAGGTAAGACTATTACTATTATTATCTAATTTACTAAGAGGGTTCTTAGGATTATTAACTATCTTATCTAGTTAACCTCTAGCTTTAGCGGAAGGGGGTTTATATTATTAGCTTTACTTCTTAGAGTAGAGGTATTAGTTATTTCTATATTAGAGTAAGGGTTATTATTATTAGAAATATCTATAGAAATATCTAATCTATTATTAGGAATATCTATTCTATTAGTAGGAATATTAGTTCTATTAATAGAAGTATCCTTTTTATTATCTTTAGACTATTCTATAATAAGTTATTTAGTAGTAACCTTAGGAATTAGATATAGGAATTATAAGCTATATAGTATATTATAACTTATTCCTTAGAGATAATATTACTCTAAGTATTTATATAAGCAAATTTGCTAGTATTATAGTCTATTATATAAGTATAGAATAAAGATAAAGCACTAGTAATATTACTATCTAGGCTAAGCTTCTTAAAGGTATTAAGAATAGTTAGGTAATATCTAGTAATATATTAAGATTATTATTCTCTTAGGCTATATCTATAGCTAGGTCATAGTATTAGTAGTAATAGAAATAGGTATAATTATAGGAATTAAGGTAATTAAGAGGGATTTCGCGATATTTTTATAGGGTAGAAAGTTATAAATTTACTCTTATCTTAGCTTTTAGATTCACTTCTCTTTAATGAACTACTCTAGTAATAGGGTATATTATAGTATAATAAAAGAGAGGTTTTTACCTAGTTATATGGAAGGAATATAATACTAAATTATATAGCTAAATAAAGGGAATACGTTTTAGGTTTAGATAAAACCTAGAAAATATCTAGTTCTTTCTTCTTCTCTCTAGATTCTAGAACTCTTATATTAGGGTTTATTATTATCGAGTAATTCTATTAAACTTATCCTCCTCTATATATCTAATCTAGTAATTTAGGCGAATAAGAGGTCCTACTTCGTCGGGATTTTACTCGTGAATTTTCGGAGTTCTAGAATAGAGTTCTTAAAGTTTAATATAAGATATTATTTATTATTATATCTTATCCTTTTACTCTACTTTATAGTAGAGTTTACTATAAAGTATCCTAGAAGATAAGATCTTCTTAACCTCTTATTCTAGTTCACTATTTACCTCTATTAAGTCTAGCTCCTTATTTGTCTAGCTAAGTAAAGGGTTACTTAGGTCCTTATAAAGTCTATTTATATAGAAGATTAGTATATCTTATAGATAATAGAAGGTCTAGTTTATAAGAATAGTTAACTATTTTAATAATTCTAAATAGTCTAGTGAGAGGATAGTCTAATTTATTTAATAGTTAGTCATTTTCTATATCTTTTTAATTATATAGACTATATCTTCTAGCTAAAGTTAAGTTCTCACTATTTCTTATTAGCTTATTTAGCTTATTATTCTTAGGCTTTAGCTATATATTATTAGGTATAAGCAACTACTATATTAATTCTCTTAGCCTACTATTATACTTCTTCGCGATTTAGTTTCTCCCTTAGTATCTTAAACTTCGTAGTTAAGAGCGTCTAATTAAAGTCTAGTTAGGGTTTATACCTATAGTTAACTATTAAGGGTAATAGACTAATTAATTTATAAGGGTAAGTAGCGCTAGTAGTATTAAGTACTAGGAGTAGATCTATTTAGTTATCCTAGAAGTAGTATATAAAGAGGTATAGTCATATATTAATTATCTAGTTAATAATCTCTATCTAGTTATTAGTTTAAGTATATTCTACTATTAATAGTTTTAGTTTAGTCCTAGTTAATTTCGATAATTCATCTATAAAGTCTAAGATAAATTAAGGGCCTTAATTACTAGTAATAGTTAAGGGGGAGCCCCTAAATCGCTAGATATATTAGTAGAAGAGGCTAGTAGTAGTCCTTATAGTAGTGTTCTTTGTAGTAAGTAAACTAATATAGTATTTAGATAACTAGTCGACTATAATAAAGATATTATCGTATCCTTTACTTATTAAGCTAGGGCTATAGAAATCTATTAATAAGTTATCCTATATCTTTAAAGAGACTAGTAAAGGGTATAATAAGTTAAGTGTCTTATCTCTTAACTTATAAGATCTCTAGTATTTATAGTAGTTTACTATAAACTAGTTAATATCTACTAAGAGGCTAGGCTACTAATAGAGCTATTTAACTAGGATCTTTATCTTATTCCGACTAGAGTAAGTTATAGTTATTATATTATAGATTTACTATAAAAGTCTTATTTATAAGTAATTATAGCTATCTAGTACTATAAGCTTCTTACTATAAAGTAAGTAATCTCTAGATATCTCTTATAAGTTAGTCTTATAGTAAGCCTTCTCTTAATTATCCTCTAAAGACGAATCTATAAGGTTTACTTATATAACCTCGTTCGTAATTATTAGTTTATTAATTCCTCTAGGCTTTAAAGAGGGAGGAGTAGGGACTAATTCATTAATAGCGGCGAGAATTATACTAGGACAGAAAATTACACGTGTCTTTTTAGCCTCTTTAGCCTACTTCTATATAGTCGTGAGCTTATCCTTTCTAGATAATATATTAGTAATTATATTCTCCTTACTTAGCTAATAAGTAATCTAAAAATAGAATAATAATAGGATATTTATCTATTATATCTATTACTTATTTAAGAGCTTCTTTATCCCAAAGTACTTAAGTGCCTTATAGTCTATAATAATAAGAAAAGTAGGTAAACTAATTTGTTTTACTTACTATTCTTATAACTCTTAGATAATAATAAATAGTTCCTTATTATAGATTTCGTAATAAAGCTAGGTATCCTTAAGAGCCTTAGAATAAAAGGTAATAAGATGCTATTATTTATCCTTAGTACTCTTCTAGGTTAGTACCCTATAGTAGCTAGGTTTAAATAGTTAATTTCTAGTTAAGTTTCTCGGTTATACTAGAAATAGAGTAGTATAAGTATTAAGATAAGTAACTCTCTAAGGTATTTAAAGGCGTCTCGTTAATTCTCATTAAGTATAAACTTTAATAGTATATCCTTTTTCGTTAAATAGTTCAAGGGGCAGGAGACTTACTTATAAGCTTATATAAACCTCTAGTAGAAGTTATAAAAGCCTAGGAATAACTAAACCTCCTTTTTAGTTATAGGAGGGTCCTAATCCCGGATAATAGTAGTCTTAGTAGGATTTACCTAGATACCTTAATTAGAGATAATAAACCCTAGGAATATTATCTTTAATACCTTAAACTTATACTTATAATATTAACTTATAATCTAGTATCCTCGAGTTTCTATAAAACTATTTAGATATATTATTAATATTCCTTCTTATTCTTAGAAAAGATTAGGACGTCGTCTATATAAGCTAAGTAGAAGTTATCTAAATAATTAATTAGGATAGTATTTATATATCTCTAGAATATTATAGGACTATTATAGAGTCTAAATAGTAAAACCACTAGCTTATAGGATCTATACCTCGTCTAGAAGGCTACTTATATTATAGAGCTTAGCTCTATTAGGATCCGGTTAAAGGCGTATTAGACGTCTAGTTTAGTAAATACTAATAATTCTATTAAATAGTCGAGCGTTTTAGTAATAAGTAGTAGAGGGTAGTAATTCTTCTTTATTAAGGTATTTAGTTAGTAATAATTAATATAAAAGTATAGACTACTATCTTTTTTCTTAATAAATAAGATAAGTAATAAGAAGGGGGAATTAAATAACTTAATAAAGCCCTTCTTTAGGTTCTCGATTAAGTACTCCCGTATTTTTCCTAGTTCTAGGGAGCTCATTTTATAGAGGTAAGCTACTCTTATTAAGGGGTCTAGTTTATTAAAGCGGAGTTTATAGTTAAATAGTCGAGATTATAGTAGTATATTTACTACTTTTCTCGAGAAAGCGTTAGCTATATCGCTTAGCTAGGGAGGTAATATTATCTAAAGCTCTTATAGCTCCCTGGGGTCAAAGAATAAGGTATTACTAAGGGTATCCTATTCGTCTATATCTAGAGTATATATAAGGTTATAGGTTTAAACTAAATACCTAGTAAAGTAGGCCTTTAGATACTTAGTAGCTATTAGTAGAGACGAGTATTTCCTTAGTTTCTAATCTCGTTTCTCTAGCTCATAGTTAATCTCATTAATAGTAATTAATTTAATATAATTATTAGGATCCTTTATACTAAGTTAGAAAGCTACTATACTAATGAGGTATATAGAATAGTCTATTAGTTTATCTATTTTAATAGTATTAAGGTTTAATTCCTCTTTTTAGCCTAGTATTCGGCTTTTTAAGTAAGGAGGTCTTATAGAAGAATAAGGGATACTATTCTATTACCCTCTAGTTCTTCTCTACTTGTCCTTTTTAAGACCTAAGTTATAGTATCTCTTAGTTATCTAAGCTAGTTCTACTAGTAGTCTAATAATATACTATATTTAGTAAACTATTTCTTTCTTAAGATTATATTATAAGAACCTAGGTTAGTAGATAAGAAGTATTACTAGGTCTAGAGGTATTAGTTAATTTCTAGGTCTACTTTAATAACTTACTAGATAGCTTTACTAAGTTATTTATTAAATCATTAAAAGGGGACAGGATTTAAAGTATATATATAGGTATTTATAGTATTCTAGTTAAGGGGCGGATATGCTTTTAGTTAATTAGAGTATATATATTCGCCCTAATATCTACTAAGTACTAGAAAGTTATAGTATTTCCCTTCTAGTAAATCTTATATTTAACTAGGAACTACTCCTTACTAATAAGTTAAGTGAGGTCTACTAGTTCTTAGTAGAGCTCTTACTCTAGGAGAGTTACTTTTATACCTAGAACTAGACTTTTCCTAAGTTATTATTATTAGATTCCTCTTTAGATAATAGATAAGAATTATATTCTATATTATTTAGGTCTAGTTCACTTATCTTATCTAAGTAGTCTTCTTTAAGATAAGCGACTTTATAAGTATTTAGGTAGTCCTTCTTAATATAACTAGTCTTCCTATATAGGTAGTAGTTAAGCGTCTTAGGTATTTCTAGTTTCTTCTCGAATTCCCGGCGAACTAGTTCCCTTAGTTATAAAAAGGCTAATTAAGTCGTTTATTCTATTAGGTATAGATTAGCGGCTAGCCCCTAATTACTCCCGTTCTTCCTAGCCTAGGGAGTAGTATAATAATGGATTATTTCTATTAGGCGGTTTTCTCTAGACTACTAGTTCTTAATTAAGAGAAGCTTATTCTCTTATTCTATATATTATTCGGTGAGATCCTTAGGTATATTAAACTTCTTATCCTCGAGGCTCTTAAGTAGCTCTAGGTTTATCTTATCTATTAGATTATTATACTAGTTATCTATTAATTTCCCTAGTTTAGTTATAAGATAAGTAAATTTAGCCTAGAATACTAGAAATACTTTGTCTCTTTATTAAAGTTATTAGTAGTCCTCTTTCACTTCTTAGTATTCTATTTCTTTACTTTTATTATAAGCTTATTAGAGGATCTTAAAGATCTATTTAACTAACGAGATTTATTTAATTAAACTAGGTTCTAATTAATTACATATAATGTCTCTAGTATCTCTAATAACTAGTTATACTATATCAGTGATCTTTAAGGGTTCACTATTAAACTTAGTAGAGTTCTATATTAATTTATTCCTTATATTAAAGACCTAGTTATTAATCTAATAGTTATCCTTACTAGTAAATAAGGTAAGATCCTTAATTCTAATAAGTTAGAGTCTATTACTATAACCTAGTAATACTAAGCCCTGATATTATCCTCTAAAGGGTTCTCTTATTAAGGAATATTAACTTTCCTAGATATCTATTTACTTATTCCTCTATTTCGCTATATCTAGCTAGGTAATTCTCTCCTTTTCGTGAAGCTAGTTAGTAATTATTTCTAATTCGTTAATTCTATTATTTAGCTAATTAATATAAATATAAGCTTTCTAGCTATAATCTACTTATTAGTCGAGTATATTATAGTATTTATTAATAAGGTCTTCCCTAGCTATTAACTTCCTTTATTTAATAAGTATCTTAGGTATATCTATACTAATCTATACCTTCCTATTAGCTAATCGTGTCTTTATATTATTATTAGGGAAGGTTCTATACTAGGCCTCCCGGTATTAGTAGTCTATAATATTAAAGTTCTACTCCTCTATTCTATTATACTAGGGCCTTTTACTAGCTATACTAAAGGTTTCTATACTTAGCCTAAGGTTATCTAAGCTAGATAGTCTAGGCGTATTATCTATTAAGGTTATACCCTAAAGGGGTCTTAGTCGTTTAAGATTAGCTAACTAAAACTAATTATTAGCTCTCCTTATTTTAAATTAGCGAGCTAAAGCTAATTATTATCCTTTTTTATTTTAGATTAATAAACTAGACTAATCCTTCCTTAGGTAAAGGTAGAACTATTTCTTTCTTTCTCATTAGTCGGCGAGGGGTATTATCTAGTCTAGCTAAGGGTCTAACTCTAAGGTTAGCTAGGTTATAGAGGACAGGGATATTATCTATTCTAATTAAGGGCTAGACTCTAAAGTTAATTAGGTTATAAAAGACGTTAATTCCTCTTTATTTTAAGTTAGTGAAATAGTACTAATTATCGTCTTTCCTTATTTTAAATTAATAGACTATAACTAATTATTATTATTCTTTTCTTTGAGATTCGGGAGGAATACCAAATATTAAGGGTAATATAGCTATCTTCGCCCCCTAAGGATATAGTACCCTAGTTCTTTATTAGGAGTATTACTATCGCCTCTATAGGCCGGGTTAAGTAAACTTAGTATTATATAATAGCGAGATTAATATAATAGTCGAGGCTTAATATCACGAGCTAGGCCTTTATATAAAGAAAACTAGTAGTCTTAATATAAGAAGAAATAACTAAGGAGGGAAAAGAGAGTCTCGCTCTCGTATAAGCTAAATACACACGAGCCACGTGCCCCTATAGCTATAGCAACGAAGGTCACATGACTCATATAACTACGAAGGCGACGGGCGAAAAAAACCGGCCACTTGCCAAATCGCGAGGAACACCAAAATCGCTACCTTTAGAAAATTACACTAATGTTTAACACAACGTCTAAACTCTTTACTTTTTAGTTTCTGTGATAGAGAAGAAACAGATCTATCTTTTATAATAATTTTGCTGGAATTAAATTCAAGTTATAATTACGAGAATTTTTTTATCGCAAGGCTAAGATTACGCAAATTCTCGCTAAGGGATGTGGACGGGTTTTTTCGCCCGTCGCCTTCGTAAGTCTAAATATTATAATATAAATATGGTTATATTGTAATAATGTGTGATAATCTAGATATTGAAGGGAAAGAGAGGTGTGGCCTAGAAGGCTAGGGCTTAAATACAGGGAGTGGGGTCATATGAGGTAAGCACACGTGACTAGCAAGTTGCCATATAACACCAAACCACGGGTCTAACCCGCTATACTCAAGGTTCAAAGAATCTCATATATTAAAAATACTAAGCTAAGGGGCAAAGAAGGGAGGAGTCCCTCGACCTTTAATAGTGTATTACTAAGATCCCTAGCTTAGTCCCGCGTTTCGCCCCTAGCTCCTAATACCTAGCCCCTAGCGGATTATATAGAGGTGCTATCCGTTATAGTAGGTCAAAGTATAAGGGTGTTTTTTATATAGTAGCTTAATTATATTAGGTATTATAGAATCTAGGGCCTAAGAGGTAGATTTAGACTATTTCTATTTTAATAATTTAAAGCTAAAGAAGAGAAGAGGATCTCAAAGGAGCCTCGGAGCTAAGTAAGGTAATTATGGGACCTATACGGGGCCCACCTACTTACTAAGCGAAGTCACGACACATCACCTTAATTTTACTTCCCACTCCAACTTTTATACCTAGCTAGTTCTAGTCTAACCCTTACTAGTAGCCGTGTAATATAACAATTATAACACTAAGCTAGCTTTGAGGGGACTCACTATTACATTTATTCAAGGGGGGAGAGTAATACGGATATTCTTATATCGAGTGTTTTATAAAGTGAGGTTTAACTATAATAGAGAGCTGTAAATAGTTAAAATCATACTTTTTTAATAATTTTGGCTAAATATCAGGCGGCCCCCGTATTCCTGCATTCCTGAGTGGCTGTAGTATTGTGAAACATCCTAGAAAGGGCAGAGGTGCAGCTTACAGGGCTCTCACACGCAACAAAAGTAGCCGATTTTTGGCACACCCAGTGACCCAGCAGCACCGAAATTCAGCGTTTATTTGTCACAATTATGCCGTGTTTTCCTTTTGCAGCTTCTCGCAGCTCGTATTAGTTCTGGCAAGCCCCGTACATCCTTTTATAAACCTTTAGTCCACTGTTATCTGAAAAATGAGCCCATTAGGGTAGATTTTGGTTGTATTTTAGGCCTGTTTTTCAGCGCCGCTCTAACAACGGATGTCTGGGATCTTTCATCGTGCGTCACGACTTACGCTAAAGCCCCTACCCTACGTCCCTGCGGGTTTTGTCTGTACGGTCTTGGACCAACAATATGGTTATTTTTGCAATAACTTCTACAATTTCACCAAGTTGAAAAATTAAAAGAAGCCAAACATTGCGCAATTATCAGGCGTACCTTTATATAGTTTCTTTTAAGATCTTTTTTGTTAGGGACAAAAAAGTGACCGTATCGCTGATACGCACTCGCAGGGACGTGGTTTTAGTGCAAGTCCTGATGATCATGTCATGATTACGTGCCATCCACACTTTTCCCGATCTAATGGCAAACCACTGTTTGTGAAGTGGATGCATGCGGGCCGCACGCAGGTGTCTTCCCACACCACGCGCACAAAATGTGAGCGAATTTCAGAAGAGAGCCTTGCTTCGGTCGGCGACATCAAACGTTTCTAAGTCGGATCCATCGAGTCGAGGGGCAAAGAAGGGGGAGTGAGACTGTGTGATGTGCTCCCTTACTCTCTGGCTCATGGATATTTAAGGCTTCGTTCTGAAAGCTTGAAGATCACAGAAAGGAAAAGAGCGGACTCAGCGGGCAGGACACCTCGGAAGGCGGGATTTCAAAAATGTTTCATGCGTTGAACAAAAGTAGACCATCCAATAGCCACGCACTAACGATGCGCCAGGGTTCCCCACCCAAAGGGTTCGGCACCCAATCATTGAGCAATAACCAAAATCGGTGTCTGGAAGTGGCGTAGTGCAGCTGTGAGTGCAGGGGAAAGAACACCGCGCGGGCAGTTCTTCCCCGATCAATTTTGCATGTTCCAGGAAAGTGCAGGGTAAAAAACGCCGCGCGGGTAGTGTATTAATTCGATGTTCCAGGTTCGACAACCCGGTGTCAACATCAGCACTTGTGAAGGGATTCATGAGCAGAAACGTCCTTTTCAGTACTTGAAAACATCAAATCTGTAAACCTAATGACGTTCGGACTGTTTGTATGTGGTTTTCTGCCAAATAATATCGTTGCCATTACGTGTCCACATGTGGTGTCCCGCAATGGGCTGACTGTGAATCCAGCCCTGTTCCACTAAAAATTGGGCGAAAGAAGAAGCAGGGGGAGAACCACCAGTCATCATCTTCCATGGAGAATTGTGCCTTATGGATTGAAATACGACCTATTTCTTTAGCCCTCCATCCCCCTCCGCAAGCGAGGCCTCTCTCGTCCCCCCCCAAGGAAGTCTGTCCCCCGTAGCCTCTCTTCGCTCCATGTCTCCAACTATCAACTCACAGCAATCCCTCTTGTCGCTACCCGGGAATATTCGAAATTACCACTCACTTCCAACAGACTCTCGAGATCCACTGTCTGATTCCATGATCGGACCGAGCACTCCTATCTGTCTTCGGGGTGATTTTTGGGCGGCCTCTCACATGGGAGGTCTCATCTCTTTGCAGCTATGAACTCGCAACTATTCCCACTTTCTCCACCAGGAAATGTTTGGAATTGCTGCCCACTTCCAACGGATCTTCGAGATACACTGTCCGCGGCCAACTTTGAACCTGCCGCCACGGTACTGCCCCAGTTTCTGCTTGTGTCAACCAATTTCTGGACCTACCGGACAGCTGCCACTTGACCAATATCCTGGCTATCATTTCAGGTGACTCTTCACTCTTCAAGACCCGGGTCTTGAACGGTGCACGTCAATCATGCTCGAACTGGTCGCCATGCATCTGATGATCCTTTGGCTTTTCACCGAGGAACGACTCTGAAACAAGCTTGAATGGAAAGTCCACAGTTGGAGACCAGGCTGATCGCGACCATCATAGAAAATGGATTCTCTATCATACCCTGGACGCCTTGATCAACTGAAGATATCGAACTCTTCCTTACCGTTCCCACTACTCAGCAAACACATCCCTAACAGCAAAGCAATCGAATGATGAACGAACCCACTAGACATTCCAACTACCTCGAGCCGGAATTGAATGTCCTCAGCAGAACAACAGCGGCACCGTGTTGCCGTTCGTGATGACTATTCGAGTTGAGCGTTGGCTCAAGTTGATAAGTACATTCCCACACCGTCACTATCACCTATCGAATTCCACACTGGAGGAATCGTAGGCCGACGCAGTCGGTAGGATCAAAGGTCAGATGCAGCAACGATGTTCAACAATTATCTCGACACTGGCGGACCTGGACATGCAGCACCTTGTGCGATGTTGCAATTGTCGCGAACTTCAACTCTGGCAACAGAACAAGAGGATCAACACCAACGGCCATCTACACTCCTGCACAAGACGCGAGCTCAAATAAAAGGCAGTATGGTTCATATCGCCAGCCATCACCAACATCCCACGTATAGCATACATCTGCGACCGCAGCAAAGTCCTCGACGCAGCCAAGCTCAGACTTGAACAATTCTTTCGGCCTCGGGGTTTACGTTCCGGTCCTTGAAGCACTTGCATACGGCACTTGCATATGAAAGACCCTAATCTCTCCTGCAATCCAGATCGAACAATATTGGCAGAGCTGGAGATGTCGATGTCAATTTGAGGATTCTTCGAAAAGCACATTCCGGCCACATTCCGGCGCAAATTTTTAGCTTAGGCACACCGGGGGGGCGCACTCGACGAAGCTGCAACGAAAATCTTCGACTTTTCTCGATTCGATTTACGACGCCTTGCCGCTATTCCCATGCATACCGAAAGAATTACGAGCAAGCCGGGCAATTCAGAAAGTCCAGACCTTAGGCAGCTGGGGCATATGGTTCCGAAATTCCAACTCGCATCACGTGACGTACCGGATTGACTGGGCCCTCAACGATATCCCTTTACAGCTTTGCCAAGGGAGAGAGTATTGAATATGACATCTAACTGGGGCAGATCTGGAGCAGACCCCACAACGTCCAATCAGTCGGCTCTCTATACAGCGCACATCGATGACGAATTTACATGAGCAGTTTGGTGTCCGCCAGCGTCTTCGAGACCCAACGCTTCATCATACATTGTAAAGAACACATGAAAATATTGTGTATCTAGCAATTGGATGTTCTGTCTGGGCTTGGAGTTGTGAAACAAAATGCGGGGTCGAAAAAGTGGAAAGCTGACCCCTGGATCTCGTATTGGGCGCCGGGACTCCCGAACTGCGATGATGGGGGATTTGACACATTGGAGCGGAAAGACCAGCGACTCCATCCAGGCCGTATCAAATCCCAAGACGACCTCAAGAGGCTAGTAAACGGACTCTGCAGCAACGATACGATAGAATCCCCAGGTTCTATGAAGATGACTCCCCAGTCTGCAGCTTCCCGTGGAAGAGACACCGAATCAATGCAGGCGGTGACAGCTGAAGAAGGAGTTTGTGGCCAAGCTCAAGTCGCACGACCCTCGACTGTTCCGCCGGTAAGTCTCTTAGCACAATGGGCATTGCAGACATAGGCTAATGGAACACTCTTTAGCACCCGAAGCCAGACTGTCCGTCGAAACCCAACTAGATCTACTCGAACGAACTGCTCCTCTTCCACAGACAATATCCCCGAACATAGGAAAAGGAGGGAGAGTTGGCACACGTAGAAATGGTGTAATGGGCCTGTTTGGACATAGAAGGTTTATGGAAAGGTGTATTTCTGCCCAGAGCTTGCTTCTCGAGGCCTAGGTGGGGGCTATAGAGGGGCGTTTGTTTATGGGGAAGGGCGTGCATATTGGCTGAGATGTTTCCTCGGGCTTGGAAGGAGGGAATTTTGGGACCCAGATTCGGCTTGACCATGGGAAGCTGTCGAGAATTGAAACTCGGGTTCTGAAAACAATTTTAGCCAATTTTGTGCCAAATGCGTGCTCAGGTGAAGCGTGTCTGAATGCCAGGGGGCAGGAGATATGCCAGAGACTTTGGCAAACTCCTTGTAGCAAGGAGACTCGTTGCAGATGTTACACATAAGCGAGATCCAAAAGAGGGGAGTGAGGCACCCAGCGCGAAGCAGGGCCACTGGCCAACGGCCAGGGGCGCTGAGGCGGTGTTTGCCTTCAGCCTTCAGCCTCCAGCCTCCAGCCTCCAGGTTCCTTGACCCGACCCAGTGGTCGAATCAAGGCTGCCGGTGAGACACGGAAGGATACAACAAGAACTGACGGAAAGTACGCACCTAATTTCGTCTGGGAAGTCATCCAGGTTCGAGAGGCGGCCACTCAACGCCAACGATCGAAGAGGGAGAGAACTTCCAAGTTGTATTAATGTAACTTGGTTGAAATTACATGCGTACTTTCACGTTCACGTCAAGCGTACATTCCTGAAAGCTGTTTCCTCTCTGTTCTCTCCCCCCTTTCGGAGTTTCACCTACCCACATTCCTCGGTAATCACCAAACTATCAAGTACGTCACAAGCGATTGTACTTCTCCCAAATTTCCCCGTCGCCACTGCTTCTGATATAGCGATGAGGATACACAGTGAGGGACGGTCGGATGTTTGATCAGGTCGAAGTGTTGATAATAGTGACTTGGACTACCATATTAACTTGTGTCCTCTCACAGACCTCTTGAAACACCGCTGACACTGTCCACATATCCATTACAAATTGGATACCTCACGGCATACTCGCCGTTCATCCATTTTAGTGCCCTGACGGAACCTAGCCTTGTAGACACTCAAATTGACGGCGTGCCCACCCCTTAAGCTTCCAATGTTCCCGGGTAATCTCGACAGCGGACGAAGCTTTTGGAGGGATTGCTGAGAAGCGGTTCAATATGTCAATCTTCTCGGAGAGTTCTAAGAAGGCATTTCCTTCATAGGAACTAGCTAACATATAATGCGTAAATAGTTCTTTTGTTCTCGCTTCGTTGAGAAGTTCGGAGGAGTCCGTGATAAACATTCGTTGTGTGCAAATGGACCCCGCATACCCCGCTCCCTACCCCTGAGCTCTCGTGCATCACTAACCCCTGTCTTCTCACTTCCTCACCCTTCTGAGTTGTTATTCTCTTCTTATGAATACTTAAATGTCCTTATTATTTTGCATACAATTCTGATTGGCTTGAATACATTCTGGTGGTCTTTTGACTGAGACCAACTAAACATCCATTTTATTCAACATTACTCTCAAGAAGCTCCTTTCACACTTTGATTTCAAGTAGAAAGAAAAATAAGCCATCTCAGTTCAATGTAAACCCACTAATTCATTAGCTTCTTGCAATTATCAGGAACAATTCATCCCTCCTTGTTGTTACGGATTTTGCACACCGGAACAAGTGTACTCGATTCAGTCGATATTTTGAACTTTACCAATTAACATTGTAAGTCAACGCCACTCGACAGTTGACAATTTGAGGATGAGGAATGGACCTTTATACCCCAAGAAATGAATGTTGTTGTTAGCAGAGAGCGACACTACTCGCGCAAGTTGCGGGGTCGGCTCCTAGTAGAATGCCATGTTGGACGCACTTGCTCCCATCTGAATATGAAAGCCTGCCAGGGACTGTCTAGGAAGATGGAATAAAACTAATGAAGGGGGGAGTTCTCCGCTGGCCGGGTATGGCTCAATTCACGATTTTAGAGGTAATGAAGTTCGGTGTCTTCAAATGCATATGCAGTCCACAGGCAATCGTCGGAGCCATACTGTACACAACACACACATCCCCAGTTATCTACTAGAAAACCCACGTCTAGAAGAAGTTCAGCTCACCGTATTTGAGCACCTGCCAAAGCAATAAAGAACCGCGCTAGAATATCTTGTTTGCAAAGATTCGGCGCGGAGGGTATTTTTTTATTGGATCACGTGATATACCAGATGCAAGTTGGAGGCATTTCACCCACAGCTTTGCCTCAGCGGAAGGTACTGTGCCAGGAATATGGCCGGATTGGAGAGAGAACAGACCAAGCAGAATCTGACAAATTCGATTCTGGTCTGTTAAGCGCAGCAGCTGCGAATTTGCTTGGGCATTTTGGGGATCCATCTTCCTCTTCGAGAATGCCCGCCCAACGTCTGCTCATTCATTTTGCCAGAAAGTCCCGAATCACGGCCCATCTAAGGATTTGAAGTGTTGCTTGATCCTAGGCTGTCACAAAATATCATGCGGATTGGAAAAATAAGAGGCTGAAGAATGCGGATGAGAATCTGGTGTTCGCACACCGCTGGTTCAGGTCGAAAAGGCGTACATGTTTTTTAGAATATATCGCCTTTTCGCCTTGAGCCAGCCCTCCTTGCTAGGTACGGGCCGTGTCTCAGTGTCTCCCCAGGACGCAGGGATACCCCTATATAGCATTTTTGTCCGTTTCACGCCGCCTGACTTTTCGATCCTGGAAAGCTCTCTAGAATTTGCTAGAGAAGGGGATTAATTGATCTGTGCCAGCCTAGCAGAGCATTAAAGCAGCATTTGAACCTGAGAGTCAAACCGGTAACCTATCTGCCTCGCTAGAAAACCTACCAGCACCCCAATTCAGCTAGTGCCACCACTTCACTGCAACCCCTAATGAATGAAGAAACACCTCATTGTTGCTTTCCTTGATACCAACTTCCTCCAGATTTGTCTACACCCTTAATTCGAATCCTGAAACTACTTCATAGAACCAGCAAAGGAAATCCCCAGCGCCTATACAATGAGAACCCCGCTTCCTCCAAAAACGATTCCACAGTCTGCAAATTCCCAGGACCTAGAGGTTAGGCGGCAAAGACCTCTCCCTGCAAGCACCAAGTACTGATATGCATATTTAGGCTGCAGCGGCTCAAGAACAAGTCTGTACCCACGGTCAGGTTGATCCTCCTGCGAATCCTCCGCCTCACCCTCAACCAATATTTCCGAAGACCAACTAGATCCGCTTACACCAAACCGCGCCACTTCCGAACCTCACACCATCGTACATGACAGGGGCTTGGAAAATATACGTTTAGCATACTGGAAATGATGCTTAATCGAACGAGTTGAGGCTTAGCGTAAAAGAGACTATGGTCTATGGAAGAAGCTGGATTTTTGAACGACCTCTGGGAGCTGGCTTCTCAGGGAGGCCTGCCGAGTGCATTGAGGGAGGCGTTTATGGAAATGGTTTCACAGGAGTCAAGATGTGTTCTGGCGTATGGGAGATAGGACGTTTGGGACCTGGATTTGGGCAGAGGTGAAGGAGACCGAGAAAGACAATCAGGAAGCAGGATCTAAATCGGGATTTGGGAAACAAATTCGACGGATTATTGTACGAGAGATGCATCCATGCGTGTGTGAATGTGGAATGCAGGATCTTGTGATCAGAGACTTTGGCCGACGTTTCCTGGGAGGTGATGTTGATGCGGGAATCCGCAAGCGAGGGCTGAAAAGGGGGAACCTGGCCCAGGCACCAGGCCTGCATCATGGTTTCCTGAACCGAGGGTGCGGTCCAGCTGCCAAACCGAGGGACCCAGGGGTGAAATCCGGAACGGGCAAATGAAACATTATCTTCAACACTCTCCTCCTTTGGGGATCACTAAGTGCTTCACCACAGCATAACTCCAAATCGAGCCTTTCAAACTGTATGTAGTGACGCTTGAAGTCCCACGAAAGTTTCAGGTCCAATTTAAGCGCACTTTTTTGAAAGCAGCTCTGTCCCCTTTCCATTTCAGCTTGCCGCATTCCTCGGGAAGGTCCCGAGGGGCCGAGTATCACTTGGTGCGCTGGGAGCAAAAGTACTTCACAAAGGGACATGCTCCATATCGAAGGAGAAGAAGAAGAAAAAAGGAAGAAAAGGGGAAATGGAGACAAGGATCATTTCCTGGCTCTGAAACTGCAATGAAATGTCCAAGTGAAGTACTCGTAAAATGTTACTTCAGATCCTGTCTCTCGAGCACCACCCCGCCAAACCTACCCACATACTCGTGATCCACCTGAATATCCACAAACTAACCACCTCCTATCTCCTTCCTCTCCTTCCTCCCCGCCCCCTTGATACATCAGAACGTTTCTCATCTCCCCTCACCCAGTTTTCAGCGATGACATCGAATACCCTGAGCGAAACTCTATGAAAATACAACCCGACCTCTCCAAGATTCTACACCGCCACAAGATAGATAGCATCTTTCTTTCGCAGCGCGCCTTAGCTTTGTTAGGGCGGACACAGCCCTAGAACTGGAGTCATCGAGGTCTCTACCTCGAACTCGGACTAGGTTGAAGACACTCGTCTCAAAGCCAAGCACCCGCCACTACCCCTTTACCTTGGACTCGGTCATGATCCGGGATGAGTTTGCAAGAAGAAAGAAAAGCGGCCAGGAAGGGATTTGTAGATCAAACTTCATTCTTCATCAGTAGCAGCACTAGCTATATACATCTCCGCTCGTTTCTCATCATCAAAGTCCGTCAATCCCACCCCTTTTCCCAACAGTATGCGAGAAAGGAATTCAAAACGCCGTTCTCCAGAAAAGCAAAGGCCCGTTCAGTATACAGACCAAACTATGCACCTTCCAAGTCCATCCCATGCGTCATCATCACCTTTTCCTTTCCCTTTTCCCGTTCCGTCCACGCAATGCCAATTTCAATCATTCGTCATCTCCGCTCTCAATATCTCGGGCTCCCTGAATGAGCTCTCTGGTGATGCCCCGGAACCGGTGGCCCATTCTCCCCATCAAATAGATCCTCAAGAAACGCACTCGGTGCGCGTTCCTGCGCACCGTACCCCTGGCTCAAGTTCAGCGTACTCGAGCTCTGCGCACCATCCGCCGGACTATCAGGCGGCGTCTCGCCCATACGGTTTGCTCTGGGGTATCCCTGCATTTGCTGGAGGTTGGAGAGACTGATAGATGGTTGGTGGCCGAGGGTAACATGTGATTGACCTGCTCCAGCTTGGGCGGCGCCAGCAGCGTAGTAGCCTGCTGGGAGGTAGTTGGAGCCGCGGTTCCCCGCGTTGGAGAGGGAGGCTGTTGCTGCGCCCGCGGTGGGGGAGAAGAAGAGGTTGCTGGCGCTTACGCCGGCTCCAGCGCCTGCTGTTGATGTGGTTCTATTCCCTCTCTTTTCCTTCTTGCCACTCTTATGTCCCTTTAGGCCTAGGGAGATGGTGGACTCGCGGTCCTTGTATTTGTAGAATTCTGGGGGTGGCGGGCCTGGTGTGCGGAAGAGGGTCTTGGTGTCGTTCATTGCGGTGTTTTGGGCGAGGGCGGCGCGTTTGACGGAGCGGTGGAGGGCCCAGGCGACCAGGCCACGCCAGAGGAGGACGCTTGTGGCCATGAAGCCGAGGATGGCTCCGACGATAATGAAGACTGTGCCATCGGGCATGGTACTTTGTTGCATGAAGGGGGCTTGCTTGGTGTTGGGTACGACGGGAGTGACGATTGTAGCTACACCCGTCAATGTTGGCAGATTCGTTGGCAGTGATGGAAGTCTGCTGTTGCTGGGTCCTGAAGATGGGAGTTTTGGGAGCGCCGCAGTAGTTGCCGCCGATGTGTCAGTATTGGTATCAGCACTCGTCTTCCCATTTATTTGTGTAGCCGTCGAGAGATTGGGAAGATCTGAAGCAGCAGCATCTTGTGCAGATGCACCCATTGCCAGGAGCGAGACCGCAAGGGCCGCGGAAAGAACTGATGACTTTCGTAAGAGCCTCATGATGACTCTGCTATCCAATTGCTGTACAAAGCGTTCGAGGCCTTCGTGGACGAGCGAGGGAGAGAGACGTCGTGCAGTGAGGCGAGGGCGGCCTCCGAGGGTTGTTTGTTTGCAGACCACAACCACAATCGAGGGTTGATGGCGAGTGATGGAGAAAAGTGAAGTCTGGAATCACAGCCAGCAATTGCCTTGGTCTTGCGGATCTGCGTCTGCCGTAATCGAATGGTGAACCGTGATGTGCCCCAGGTTGAGCGTTGGTCGTACAAGCAATTGGCAAGTTTTTGTGTCGTGGTGTCAAGGGATGCAGGCTAATTGCCCCTCCAACTCTGAAACTTGAAGACGGAGAGTCGCAGTAA
Organism: Hyaloscypha finlandica; assembly: GCA_021399475.1. Classification (NCBI taxonomy): domain Eukaryota; kingdom Fungi; phylum Ascomycota; class Leotiomycetes; order Helotiales; family Hyaloscyphaceae; genus Hyaloscypha; species Hyaloscypha finlandica. Next base: position 103,671 of record JAJTUR010000065.1, on the reverse strand, counting down.
TCGTGAATATGCTCGAATTGATGCGAATAGAGGCGTAACGAGCGTGGGCGGGATGTTGGTCAAATCCTGCTGTTGGCCTCGTAAAGGGATGAGTACGAAGTAGTTCCCGTGGCGATGTCTTCACTTATCCTGTTCTGGTCTGCTTTCTCGTGTTGCTCGTGATCTCGGCATTGGTTCCTGCACTCCCAGAGGTCTCGCCCGATGTGGCTTAGTCTGGGGTGGCGTCACTACCTCCGGATATAATAAGTCACCTTGGCAACGCGGGGCGGCAGAACGTTAATCCTGGTCTTCAAAGATTTTGGGATTTTGTATCGAGAAATCTTGAGCCGCAGAGGAAGGGCGAGAAAACGACGACAACATTCAATTTGCACAACTCCAGTTTGGTATTCAGAGGCCGGCAACCAACATGGGAGTTGCAAAGAAGACACGCAAGTTCGGCGCCGTAAGAACTCTTCTCTTCCCTCCCCCTCCGCAGAAAGTCCTTCAAAAAGCTAACACCACACAGGTCAAGCGAGTGATCGGGCAGAACGACGCGAGACTGAAGAAAAACCAAGCCAAGGGAGAACTCGAATCCAAGAAGAAAGAAAAGGGCGCAGATGTTGTCCGCGAAGTGTACATCTGCCTTCCCTCCTTCGCTATTCCCAGCTAACTCCATCTCTCCAGACCACAGGTCTCCTCCGCCCTCTTCTTTCAGTACAATACAGCTTTGGTTCCGCCCTATAGTATACTGGTAGACACGAACTTCCTGTCGCATTGTGTACAGAGAAAACTGCCACTTCTAGAGACATTGATGTACGTTTCCCCTCCGAGAGCACCCCTCCCACCATTCCCTCTTCGAGCACGTCCATCCCCTCCCTGGATTCGCACTTCTCCCCCACCAGAATACTAACCACCGCCACAGGGATACGCTATACGCCAAGTGCATTCCAATCATCACATCCTGTGGTTCGAACCCCCCACCTTCCACCTTCCCCTCAACCCCTTCCTTCCATCCAAACTAACCCCATCCCCCAGTAATGGCCGAACTCGAAAAGCTCGGCCCAAAATACCGCATCGCCCTCCGAATAGCCAGAGATGAAAGATGGGAGCGATTGAAGTGTGACCACAAGGGAACATACGCAGACGACTGCATCGTGGACCGAGTCATGAAGAGCAAGATCTATATTGTCGGGACCAATGATCGGGATTTGAAGAGGAGGGTGAGGAAGGTGCCTGGTGTGCCTATAATTAGTGTTGCCAGAGGCAAGATGGTCGTTGAGAGGCTGCCGGATGCGCCTGAGAAGTAGATGGATGGCTGGGAAGAAAGAGGAGAGGGAGGGGGCTGCATTGTCTGGCGTTTTTCGGGGTGGGAAAATGGTGGCATTTTGTGGAGTTCTGTGGGAGTTGGTGGGATACCAGTGGTGTTTTAGCTGGCTACTGTTGTGCCTATGCAGCATATTTGATCTTTGGGAGATAAAGACATCCTGTCTACGTGGATAGAAACGTTGGAGACATTGGTTGCAGCAGAACTTTCAATCAAGTACCTTGCTTCAGTAAGTGATAAAAGAACCAGAGAAGAAGATGTCAGACTCATCACAATGATGCTTTCAAGGATCTTTGCTTCCGATTATTAGCAACCTATCTATGTCTTCGCACCCCAACCCGGGCAGCAATATCTTGGCACCAGTAGAGCAAAGAAGAGCCTCAGTCCCATACTTTATACAACCCGTACAATCGTACAATGAACTCCGTCCTCCCCATTTCCTGTTCCCCTCGCTCCGCCTCCACATTTCAAAATCACTGCGCCTTCTTCTGCGCCGCCGGCCCCATCTCCTTCTCAAACGCCGCATAACTAACCCTCAAGCTCCCAATCGCACTAATCCCCACGCTCAATATCGCAATCAAGATCAAGCCCACCAGCAGCCCCATAAACAGCCCGGGATTAAAGAACTGGTACTGCTCAAACAGCGGCCTCTGATCCGAAAACGGCCCATCGCCTCTCGGTGGCGCGAGGTTGCGCTTCAAGTCCATGTGTACGGCATCGTTGTCGAAGTCGGGTTGGTAGATAATCGATTTCTCTTTCGATTTCGACTTCTCGGCCTCTTTTTCCATTGGTGAAGGGGATGCAGGCAGAGAGGAGGGAGGTGCCGTGCTGAGGAAGAGGAGCGTGTATGTCTTTCCTCGCGGGAGCTGTTGGAGCTCTTTTTGAAGCGCTGCATCTGTGGTGCCGTCTATCAGCATCATTTTGTACAATTGGTGGGGAGTAGGGAAGGTAAGGGCGTACCATGATCACCAACCAGCACCTCCCTCTCCTCTCCCTTTCCACTCAACGCCGGGAATTCCTTTAATACGACACTCTTCTCCTCCCCATTTCCCTCTAAACTCTGCGAGAAAGCAGCACCACACTTCTGTTGAATATACCGTACGAGATCCATGCTCTCTGCACCGTTGAATCCAAGCACTTCCCGCATAACCACACCCGGGTTCCCAGCTTTCTTCTGCTCGACCATAGATTTCAGGAATGGGGAGAAGGCGATGTCCTGTATCGCCATCTCGGGCTGCGAGAAGATCACATAGAGATCACTCGAGCACCTGCTCAGGATGTCTTTCGTGGATTGCACGACTTCTTTGCTCAGCCCTAGGCCGCCAGTTGAAGATTCGAGTTTGGGGAGTCTATTCATTTGTTAGTTTGTAGGTTGTTAGGGATTGTTGGAAGGGGATGGGGCAGGCAGCTGCAAGTGAAAGGGGGGAGAGGAAGAACGTACGGAGAACTCGATACCATCAGGAAGGGCGAGGTGTCTTTGAATGCCTGCGCTGTGGCAGCCAGGGCCGCGAGCGCAAGGAGTGTGGCCTTCATCTTGTTTGCTGCTGGTTGATCAGGAGCAATGATGAAGTTAACGCGAGCTCTCGATAAAGTGAAGCTCCCTGCTGAGATCTCAGGCTCCCGCTTTCGGCAAAATCCGAGGCGATTCCTTCCCCCGCCAAAAAATAATCTTGCATTCCTTCCCCCATCCCAATCCCCCCAATCCACGCTCTCGTCCCTCCAATTCCCGAGAATCGATTGATGAGAAGGGAGACAAGATGGCGACGTCAATGCTCCAGCCAGGAATCTTCAACAATCCTCGACCGAAGAGGAATCTACTCCCAAATCCGAACAAGAAACGAAAAACAGAGCACAATGTCGAAGAGATTTCCTTTGATGACAATGCGAGGGCGGATTATCTGACCGGGTTTCATAAGAGGAAGGTGGAGCGCGCGAAGAGGGCAAAGGCGGAGGCGGAGAAGAAGATGAGGGAGGAGAGGGTGGGGATGAGGAAACAAGTTCGTTCTACCTTTTCCCTTTCTATTTTACGCTTTTTTGTGAATGCGGTTTTGACTCGACGGGTGCTGATTTGGTTGGAAATAGTTAAGGGAAGAGAGGAAGCTGGAGCTGGAGGAGCATGTGAATGCTGTGAATGCTATATTGAAGGAGGTTTCGGGGGTTGGTGCGGGATTGAATAGTGATGAGGAGGGCGAGGTGTGGGGTGGGATTCAAGAGGAAGAGGAAACGTCAGAGGCGGAGGAGGTGTTGGATAGGGAAGAGGAGTATGTGGACGAGGATCGCTGGACGACTGTTACGGTTGAGGCGGTTGATGTTTCGAAGGAGGGGTTGAAGAAGGTTGGAGTGGAGGATAGTGATGATGCTGAAGCACCAGATCTCGTAGCTACGGAGGAGAAAGGAGAGGTAAAGGAAAAGAAGCAATGGCCCAAGAAGGAGAAGAAGAAGAAGTTCCGGTATGAGAGTAAAGCAGAAAGAAAATTCACACAGGGAAAGCAAAAGGCTGGGAATAAGGCGAGAGCTGATGCGAGGAAGGGCAATAGCTGAATATACCGAATGGATGGCGACGATAATTCTGAAATATGACCTTCATTGATATCTACCTAACAAGCAAAACCAGAGCCATCCGTAGAGACATTCGCAATCGCACGTCTACGAGAATCAGAGCACATTGCCAATCGAATATGCCTCTCCGTATGGTGTACCTATTCCATGCATGCATTCATCCTCCACCCATCATGAACACCCTCTAACAAATTATTCCTTCACTGTGCCGAGACCTCCAATGTGCATGCGCAACCAGATCAAATGTTGCCAATCTCTGCCTGGAAGTCCTCCAACTCCTTTTGCACAGCGGCGTACTTCTTGGCCATCTCCTCGTACTTCGACTCCCACTGGTCACGATCTTGCTCGAGGGCTTGGACTTTGCGTTCGAAGTGGCCGGCTTTGACATCTGTTTGACGGAGCCTGAGGATGGTCAGCTTACGCGGTCTCCTGAATGGCACTCTCGCGGCCACAATGGAGCGAGAAGAGCAGGTTTTGATATGCCATAGACGTACTTATCATTAGTCTCTCTGAGATTCTTATCGGCCTCTTCAGCTTCCTCCTCCAAGAGTTGCAGTCTCCGCTGAAGGGTCTCATTCTGTGTGCCATGCATACCGCTCTCCTCAGCCATCGCCTTCGCGTCCTTGAGCTGAGTCTCCAACTTGTCAACCTCAGCCTCGAGTCCAGAATTCTTGTGCGTCAGGGAGGTGATTTCGTGCTCCTTCTGGAGGTTCTCCTGCTCGAGCGTCTTGACCTGCTTCTGGAGCTCTTCAACCTTGGAAGAAGCCTCGTCGGCCTCGATGCGCAGAGAGTTCATTTTCTACGCCCCCTGGGTCAGCATGCTTCGAATGGAGGCGAAACGCAGGAAGCTTGGTGATGCTGGGAGCTCTGCTCGATTTCTGCCTCAAATGGCGGGGTTCCGTGGTGGGATGAACTCACTTCCTTGATGCGATCCATGTTGGCGGTTGGTCTGTAGTCAGCGGTATCTGGGGTATGCGCAGGTAGGAAGGAAGTGCAAGGCAGAAAATCGTCGATCGTGATGCTGTTACAGGAGGTGGAGTTGAAGTATCATGAGCTTTCTTGACGAAGTTACAGTGTCGGATTTGGAGACACGAGCCACCGAATGAAGTGCTTCTGCAGGGGTAAATTAGTCGGAGTCCTAAAGGGGTGGCCGATCGGAGGTGGCCAATGGGAATGCGAGCTCGTTGCTGGGGGAACCCACCTAAACAAGAACTTCAAGCTCGTCAGGGTTTGCCTCCTTTTCACACCACCGAAATCTCGATTCGCACTCAATGTAATACATCCAATCCATCAATCCATCATTGTCGCGAATAATTACAACCATGTTGGCTGCGCGCGATCAGGAGAATCTGGTCCATGGCCATCACCAGGCCGCTGCATCGAAGCCGCTGAACCAGAGCACGAGAGGTGCTCTTCAACCGAAGACACCAGGAAATAAGTATCCCAAGACACCACTGAAGATTCCTCTCAACGACGAAAATGCGCCGACAGGATTTGGAAAGTCAGTGAAGGGCAAGGGATTGGAGAATTTGGTTACTGGAAAGAAGAGCGCGACTTTCGACAAGAATGCCTTTGTTACTCCTATGGGTACGCGTCTTGGGTGTGAATATGATGGCAGAGCTGATGAGGCAACAGGTCCAAGAACAAGAGCTCCTCTTGGTATGAAAACAACAAATGCCAAGACTAAAGGTTTCCAAACCCCTGGCCCCGCGCTCGAGAAGGAAATAGAGAAGACTCAACCCATGCAAACGAGCGCCCGTCGCCCAAAGAAAGTCATACACGCCGATTCAGTCAAGTTAGAAGTACATGGAGACGAGAGTCCATTAGCAGAAAGAGACGTCGAATACTGCCCCCCGAAACCCAAAGACCTCCCCTACGCATCCGAAGACTTTCCCGATGGCTGCCTCAACTACGATGTCCTCAAAAAAGGCAATTTGATGAGAGGGATCTACAACAAATATTATAACGACCTCGACGAGAACGGCATGTCGAAACAAGATCATGCGAACGAGGAAGCATATCAGAAGTCTGCAGCAAAAGCTGATGAGCAGATCCGCAAGATGATGGAGGAAGACTGGACCGTTGGAGATGTACCCGAGACATTCAAACATCTGCGCAAGAAGCAGTCACAACCAAAAGAGAAGACTGATGGCCCATCACAACTGAAGAAGATACCCGCTCTTCCTAACAAAGGACCGGCGACAATTGCCGCTAGAAAAGCCGCCGGTGCGCTGTCCGTTGTCCCCAAATCCGCTCCAGCGCCACAGAAGGCAACAAAACCAACTCCCAAGCCATCTTTTCTCTCCCGAGCGAAACCTGCCTCACCACCTTCCATCCCAAGCAGCGCCTCAACCATGCGCCATGCAGCTGCAGCCGCTGCTTCGAGATCCACAATCGGCTACACGAAAGGACGATCTGCGTTCAGCCAAGTCCAGAAGACGGAGCGAAGTGGTTTGACTCGGAGTATCAGCAACCTTAGTCAAGGCTCCGATACGACCATCACCCCGGAGAGATTTTTTGCGTTGGAGAATGAGCAGGAGTCAAAGAGCCCGGCTTTCTTGAAGGCGTTTGAGGTTGATGACGAGGATTTGGAGCCGGGATTGAGAGGTATCTTGCAGGAGTGCTTGAGGAGACCCGATGATGAGGATGAGGAGTTTGTTTTCACATTGGGAGAGAGTGAGACGAAGGAATAAAGGCATAGAGCGCTATATGATTATGGATACGGAGTGTTCTGGTATGGCGTTCTGGAGTTGGAGTTGCGATGGTGTACTGCGTTGGTTCCACTGGCGCACAGCTTACCTGTTGGATGGTGTGTGAAGCAACAATATGGATACATTACATCCTAGGAAGATTACTACTACTGTACGCATAATTCTGTCTTGAATAGACTTTCTCTCTCAAGAACTACCACCTTGAAACGATGTGCTGGCTTTCATACTCTCAGTAGGCATAAATCATCTTACACTCTCTTCCCTTTCACATCTCAATTGTCAAAACCTGTAATTTCAAGTTCAAGCGGACGTTCATATAAACTCTGCTTGGAATATGGCTCCTGTCGGCACTGAGACGATTCTAAGTTCATTCTGAAATGTTTACTTGTCTTATCTGCAATCAATCCTTAAACCCTTCAATACATTTCAATAGAATCCGAACCAACTCTCATTGACTTCTGAGTGAAATCTCAGTATAATGCACCTGGTGCCCGAAGTCGACAGGGAAAACGGGAGCGTTCAAGAGCGCGGTCGCTTCTCGTTTGGTAAACAATATTCTCAACCGAACGCCTCCTGAGTCCTCAACGAGTGGATTACGACAAAAGCAGTTGACATATTCACTTCACAGCCGAGGCGTCGGATGGGAAAGTAACATATCTTTCTCATTCTGCCTTACCCCCGAACACACTCTATGCTCCTTCACCCCAGCCAGAAGCACTCGTGTGCGAAGCGTAGTTATGTTGGTCTATTTTCATTCCCCACCGGGCTTGAATGAATTGTTTTGGAGCTGGCCTATCACATTCACTTGGGAGGACTTCTCTCAACATACGAAACCACCAACTCTGGTCTCCATTGGCGCGAAGAATATTAAACCAGACTCACCAATTGCCAACTGACTGTTTTCAACGCCCGATTGCAATACAGCAAATCTGGCAAATTTTAAAACTTGATCGAAATGCATCGTGGAACCCGCTGGGAAAATTTCACCCATTTCCCACACCCACGGAACCACTTTTCGGAATGAGATATTAGACTTTTCTGCTCTGAGAGACGATACCACTTTCAATCCACACGCCCGATGTAGATGTTTTCCCCCCATCTTCTTGAAACTGTGCATCCATGTTCGTGGGGGAGCAGAGTACTGGGGCAAGGCCATGTTTGGCACTTTCCACTCCTCTATCTTACCTTTTTCGCCCACAGGGCCACTGATATAGGACATTCGGCCGCAAATAAGAACCTTTACTTTTATTGTAAAAGCATCGACCACCTGATGACTCTGTGGAGGCATTAATATTGTTGAAGAGCCTGAGTTATCCAAAGCTTCCTTTGTCAAAGACGAGCTTTGTGAATCTTTTGCGTATCCAGGATAAAGTCGAATCTTTCTAGGTGGTTTTCAGACCCATTGTAATAGAGCAATCTCCGGGATATTTCGAGCAAGGAAAGTGACTAGTCTACTCCAATTGACTCCCTGCAGCAGTCCGACGTGAACAGACGGAACCCATACAATCTGTCCCGACGATCTTCCCATTTTTAACGTCTATTCCTAGTGCAGAGGTCAAACAACGGTCGAGACTTTACTGCCTCGCGGTTGTGCTCACGCACAATACTTCTATGAGCACTCCCGACTGTGGGGGAAAGGGTCTCTTTGCTCTTACGAGCACTGAAGTCCATTGAATATGGCACAACTCTTTGACCGCTTGTATTTTCGAAGAATAACGAGAACTGAAGCCATTTCCATCCATGTCCAGATTCCGCACGGAATAGTGATTTTCGACGCAACTACCGGCTCGTGAGTGATTCAGAGCCTAGCCCAGTACTCCCACATACAAAAAGACAGGAGAGCATCGGTCCAGAGAATCTGAATTGATTTGGCATCGTGTAGGTGATAGATAGCTTGCTAGAGAATATTTCTTACTTCGAATATAGTCCCGTTCAACTCGATCTGAAGGAGATCATCTTTGCTTCCCCACATAGATGACAGTCCTTCATACTGAAGCTTATCGACAAATTTCGCATGACTAATTGGTTGCATTTCATCAATGCTCCACCCTTCCTATTTCTCAAGCACCGCTTCATATCCACAGACACTTGGTAACGGCTTCGAAAGATCTGGGTTATTCTTCGCTATACCACTAACGTCCTGGTCGATATAAATATCAGCAAATCCCAGCAAAGCTCGGCCGCTTTAAACGTTTCTTTAAAAATTACAACAGATTCTGATCTCTTGAATCATGGGCGAATGATTATAATTGTTTTAAACACTTGCAACTGTCTTCTTGGTTGTAGTCAAGTTGAATGAAACTAGACAGCGAGTGGAGTCTAATTTTAGGATTTTCTAGTCTAGCGGGAAGTCTTAGTAGGTATTTCCATACTGACTGCTATAGGCACTGATTAAATACGGCGCCTGCTACTTAGAATTGATTCCGAGTAGCATTTCTGGCATGAGAAAAGAAACCCCAGTGAATGAAGGAGCTCTCTCATCCCTCCCACCTCAAGCGGCGGGAGAAGTGAGTTGAGGTGGATAAGGGGCCCGACTGAGATCTCGCTTAGCTTGACCCCTATTATTAGCGAGCCCCAGCGATTTGCTGACCCACTTTTAAATCATACGATGTACAAACAACATGAGATGATTTGAAAAACTGAACGGAAGGCCCGAATCCAAGTACCTTCGCTGCACCTATCAGGAGACATTCGATAAATCACGAAATATCATGAGGCGCAAGAATGACGCACGCTAGCAGTGAGCTGCTATATTTAAAGGACTTCGATCCCTCCGGTCTCATACGAGTAAAGCAAACGCTAATAATGCTTCCATACAGATCAAATTCTACCAGCTCAAAACAAACATTCATGGGCGAATATATGGCCTCTTCAACTTTCACCGTCGGCGACTACCTCGCTGAGAGGCTCGTGCAGATCGGTATCCGGCATCATTTCGTCGTGCCCGGCGATTACAACCTCATTCTCCTCGACAAGCTCGGGGGCAAACTCGATCTCTTTGGGAAGCCTGCCCTCATCGAAGTCGGATGTGCTAATGAACTCAACTGCTCGATGGCCGCTGAAGGCTACGCCCGTGCCAATGGCGCTGCAGCTTGCGTCGTGACTTACAGCGTTGGTGCACTCTCAGCATTCAACGGCACCGGGTCTGCATACGCAGAAAACCTCCCTCTCATCTTAATCAGCGGGTCTCCTAACACCAACGATGCGGGACAGTTCCATCTGCTACACCATACGCTCGGGACCAGCGATTTCACGTACCAGCTGGAAATGGCCAAGAAAATCACATGTTGCGCGGTAGCAATAGACAGAGCCTCTGACGCACCGCGCCTGATCGACCGAGCGCTCCACGCCGCGCTCCAGGCGAAGAAACCAGCCTATATTGAGATCCCGACGAACTTGGCAGGAGCGCCATGTATGCGCCCCGGCCCCATCAGTGCGGTTCTCGAGCCTGTGTCCAGCAATGCCGCCGTGCTCGCAGCGACGATTGGTGAAGCAGCAGCCTACTTACATGGCAAACAGAAAATTGCCATTTTGGTCGGTCCTAAGCTGCGCAGAGCAGGTCCCGAGGCGGAGGAAGCGTTGCTGAAGCTTGCTGAAGCAATGGGTTGTACTGTTGCTGTACAGCCCGCCGCCAAGGGCATGTTCCCAGAGGATCATCCGCAGTACACCGGCGTATTTTGGGGCCAGGTCAGCACCCTCGCTGCAGATTCGATCATTAACTGGGCGGATGCTATACTCTGTGTCGGCACCGTCTTCACGGACTACAGTACTGTCGGTTGGACTGCTATGCCAAGTGTACCTCTCATGGTCGCCGAGATGGACCACGTCACGTTTCCTGGATCTACCTTTGGACGTGTACGGCTCTGCGACTTTCTGGGCGGCTTGGCAAACCAGGTAGACCGGAATCCTACCACGATGGTCGAGTACCATCGTCTTCGCCCCGATCCAGTCCTCATCCATGTAGCCGGTGAGAACGACGCCCTTAGCCGGAAAGAAATCCAGAGGCAAGTTCAGCCGATGTTGGACGCAGACACCACGCTATTTGTCGAGACCGGAGACTCTTGGTTCAACGGCATCCAGATGAAGTTACCCAAGGGGGCCGACTTCGAGATCGAAATGCAATGGGGCCACATCGGGTGGTCGATCCCGGCGTCCTTCGGCTATGCTCTCTCAAAACCAGAGCGAAAAGTCATTACCATGGTCGGTGACGGATCGTTCCAGGTTACCGCGCAGGAAGTCAGCCAGATGGTGAGATGGAAATTGCCGATCATCATCTTCCTTATCAACAACAAAGGTTACACGATTGAGGTTGAGATCCACGATGGGCTGTACAACCGCATCAAAAATTGGGACTACGCGGCATTGGTACAGGCTTTCAATTCTACTGATGGAAATGCGGCGAGTTGTCGTGTGGAGACGGGAGGCGAGTTGGCGACGGCGATTGAGATGGCCAAGAGTCATAAGAATGGGCCGACGCTAATTGAGTGCGTGATTCACCAGGATGATTGCAGTCGGGAATTGATCACTTGGGGGCATTACGTTGCGGCGGCTAATGCAAGACCGCCAGTGCAGACGTGATGAGTTGGGGTATTTGGAAGTGTCACTATCATCTAATATAATTATTTCTCTAGAATCCTGTCGAGTTCTCTGTACATAAGTAGAAGCAAGGGTTTGGCTATGTAGCGCTAAACTCCGCAATCGGCGTCTCGATCTCCTGAAGCTGACTTAACAACTTTTCCAATTATTGCTTTTTATTTTCTATTTTCAATCCCCTATTGACGCTTGCCTTTCCAACATTACCAGACTTGCCAGTTCCAAGCACCAATTTGACTCTCATTGTCACCTTCCTACCTCTCCTAATCCATCTCCGCAACAGCCATAACATCGATCTCAAACAACAACTGCGGCGCTGCCAACTTCTCAACCAGGACCAAAGTTCTTGGAGGTCTAAGCCCATCCAAAAACTCTACAAAAAGCGCATTCCTCGTGTCCGTCGGATCATAATTGACAACTTAATGTGTATTCGACATGATATCGCGGGGAGCCGCACTAGCAGCTGTCAGACAGGCTTTCACATTTCTGAGGGCATTCGATACTTCAGAGGGGAAATCGGGTGGGATGGAACCGCTGGGGAAGGTGCGCCGATTTGGCCCGCGATTATGGCGATTTTTGCAGTTCCGAGAGGGAATACGCTGGCGTGAGAGAAAGTTGGTTTTATTGCGGGTGCCACTCCAGAGAGGTCATAGTCTGAAGAGCAATTGACCTACGAATCAGTGAGCATTAGAGAGTGACTTCGATTTAAGATCTGAAGACTTACATAAGCATTCGCTGCTTAAATTGCGCTCTCGATCTTGCCAGCTCGCACCAACTGCCGAGGAGGGTCGGGCGTGAATGTAATAAGTTCAACAAACAGGATGGCTCCGAAAGGAATTTGTAGACCGAGAGGAAGTCGCCATTGTTTTGCTCCGAATGATGCGAAACTACAGGCACATTCGACCCAATTACTCATCATGGTGCCGAAGCTGATGCCGCATCCCGAAATACCACCAATTAATCCTCGATGGGCTGGGTCTGAGATCTCACTGAGATACACGGGGGCAGTTCCAACTAGACCTCTGAGTTGGTGTTAACCCGGGCAGGGGCTGGATTGTGAAAGCTGTTTGAGCTCAGCCTGCAATTAAACGACCGCCAGATACATCCCGCAGTTAACTGAAGCTGTTTGGATAATGGTACCAATCGTCACGATGATACACATGATCTGCATGAACCGACTACGTCCGAGTCTATCACCAACGGCGACCTGCGTAATTGCGCCTAACGCCTTAGGCCCTTACCCGCGATGTAAACCGCGACGACCTATGATTATTAGGTGTGACTTCATATGAGAGTTTAAGTAAAATCACAGCGCCAACCGAAGCGGTTGGTGGGTGTCCCATGTAGTCAATCCAACTCTGGTGAGCGATCGTTGCAGTTGCAATGCCCATAGCAAACCCCTATTTATGATTCGGTTAGAGGACGGAGTCAAACTCAGGGGCAACGTCACATACAAACAGGAATGATCCAATAGCAGCGAACATAGCAACTACGATGATATATGCGCTAACCACCCTGGCAGTATTGACGATTTCGGAGTTTAAGTGTATATAACATTGATTATTTCTTCGTGGCATCGTTACTGAAAATTATTATGAGTTTGGATGATCTTCCAACATTGTATCGCTAGACCCAAGTAAGACTCTTCTTGTCCTTTCTAACAAAATGCAGCCTACGCCTTATTCTCATACTCAGCACAACTCGACCACATCATCTTCCATGTCCTCCAATGATATTTTGTTCTTGTTGGCATCACCGCTTTCTTTTGAGAGTACTCTCAAGTATCCCGTCACTCTAAAGAGATCAACTTTTGCGGGTATTATTGCCGCGAGGTAATTCCCGATCCATAGAAGTTGATCTTTCTTTTTCATAACGTTGGACACGCTATCTTTTGGGAAATTTAAACCTTCCGCAGAGACTGTAATGCTACAGTTCACAAAACGTATGATAACGGCGTTGTCCTTTGGTTCCACGAACTCGACAGTAAGACTCTTTGCCTTCACAATTAGAGTGCCAGTCTCGGAGACCTGACTTGCATACTGCTGCCACTCAGGTCTACTGGCTAACGAATTGACGAAGCTTGGATAAAAGACCTTTTTGATTGGGTCCTCTGGATAGGTCCGATTCATTTTCTGCACAGCCGCTTTCTGTTGCTTCGCCTTAGCTATCCATTCCCTCACTTTTGTTAGCGTTTCAGCAAGTTTCGTGATCTCGTTCTTTTTCTTGGAGTACTTCGCCACTTCTTGATCCAAGCGATCTACGGCTGCGTCCAACTTGCTCAGGGCAGTATTCATGCCTCGAATTATGTCTTCTTGCCACACTACCCGATCGTTGATTTTGAAAGCTTCTGCGCAGTACTGATTCTTTTTTGCATCATCGGGGTCCAATACGACGGCCCAAAAGTACCACGCCGGGTTAGGCGCGTCGATTGGCGTGAACAGTACGGGCGATGGGCGTTGAAAGGCGTCCCGGAGTCCACGACGTTGCTGACCTTCCTCGAAATAGGCCTTGATAGAATTAACGACGCTGTTCAAAAGCCTAGTAGCTTCGATGAAGGGCTCATTGAGAGCTTCGTGCTCAATCTCCAAGTTGAGTGATGATGTTTCGCCTTCAATGGTACTACTCAACAGATATGTTCCTTTTTTCATGGCACTGATGTCGTCAGCATCCGTGGCCGAGACACGATAACGGACACCATTCGAGAATTTCGCAACCAGGTCGTGCTCAATGTCCTCCGAAGATATGTCCAAATGGGGTATCTCATTGATACCTTCGACAGAACCTTGGCTTGAATCTCCCTCTTCGCGCAGAAAGCCATCATGTTGCAAATGCCGGAAAACTGTTGATGTCCAGAAGCCTTTTTTGGGCCAGGCCGGGAGAAAAGACTTCCTGTTGTCTTCTACCGGCGGGCCTTGGTGTGCTATCTTGGCGGCACCGGCTCGACGGGCAGCAAGTTGCGCTCTTAGATCGGGTACGACACGATTTGAGCCGGCTTGAGGTGACCTTTTGTCTTGTGCTATGGGAATAGGTATGACATATCCTTTCTCAGCAAGCTCTAACTGCAAACTGTCCCATAGTCCTGGTTGTAGTCGAAGATCGAAGCTCTTTGGTAACGGTTCATCGGGCTTGTAAGCTGCATACAGACCTTCCAAAAATACTTCCGGGTTGATTGAAGACAGAGGAAGGACCTTCATGATCAAGAGCTCAAGATTTGACCTATCGCCGGGTATATGAAACGTGGTCCAGAACCTTTTTGACGAGTTTCAAGTCTTCATTGTTAAGAAATGCAAGGAGGAGAACCTGCATTTGAAGAAACTTGGGTCGGATCTCATCTTGTTCTGTCTTTGCGTCTTCAAGGGACAAGAAGAACTCCGAGCTTTTGTCTACCAGCTGTCGAATACCCTCGCTCGTGGTCAAAGTAACAAACTGGGTTCCATAATCGACTCCGTATCTGGTATTCTTTGAATTGGCAATCAGCGCTCTGGATGACATCCTAAACAATCGGGGACTTCGAGTACAAAGTCGTCGAACGTCGTTGATCATTGTGTCTAGCAGCGGGAGTATATCCTTGGCTTTGAAATTTCTTTGTCCTTTCTGAACAACATCTCGATAGTTCTGCATCAGATCTCGCATGCTGAACAAGTCGATCTCAACAAGGGTACAAGCAATGTCCCAATCTTCTTCGAGAAAATCGCCTCCGTGGAGCAACTTGACATGGTCACTGTCGACTGTCAAGATATGTTGGTGGATCTTTCCTTCCCTGGCCCTGATCAGCTCTGTGGACTCTTGGTTGTCCGATGTGGGTTTTTGTAATTTCTGTGGTCCAAGTTTGGAAATACGCTTCCTCTCCTGACGCCTTTTCTCGATAGTCCCAGAGTCATCAACTCGATTCATACTGAGGTCTTCCTCAATGGACCAGTTGTTTAAGAGTCTCCCGGCAGTAAAAACTCGCCACTCAGGGGTTTTCTGGTTTGGTGGCCCGGCTGCCTTCAGTTTACTCATTTCCGCCTTGATGACTGAGGGCTTGTCACCTCCAGCCATGAACACAATGCCGATATTGAGGACCGGTGCATTTTCGTCCACCTTTTTGAGAAGGGTGCCATTCATGTAACTTTTCCGAAGCGCAGCGTCCGGACTTTTCTCGAACGATGTCAGGAAGTTGAGGTTTTCTGGCGGGAATTGCTCCTTCATGACCTGCATAATCCATTCCTCTTTTCGCGGCGTCTCTGGCTCGTGAGCGGAGTCGCTCTGCAATCCCTGCGCTCCTCTCAGCGCAACAGCAACGTTGTGTATGCTGTTGCTGTCGTCCTCCAACTCGTCGATGGGGTTGTATTTCTCGTGCACATGGTTTTCCATGACTGCGATAGTGGTGAAGGTCGGGCGAGGCGTCTATTCAAGATTGCGTTGACTTCTCAAGGATAATTTGAAGGCGACTGTGAATTTCCCTGCAGAGAGGGTGTTAGGAAGCGAAATTTTGCATGCGATAGAGTTGTACCTAAGTAAGGGATTCGGACGATTCGGCTTTTGCCTTGCGTTTGCTGGGCTCAGTGTGCCGGCACTCGAGTTCTTTTATCCTTGTAATATTATTGTCTTGTCTTTGCACAAGGTTCGCCTGCTATTCTGCCTTGTTGGAGGCATCCCGAAGGCAAAATCCCACATTCCCGCCACCAAAGCTGCGGATTTGTTTACTGGTTGGGAACCGCCGACTGGTACACGCATTACACCAATTTTAGGTAACTGCGACATGATGCGTACATGAGTATGGTAGCTGTGCGACTTGACTTTGAGACAAAGACCTTTCGCGATCTGTATTTCAGTGGGGCCAACTCTGACCGATCGAACTTTTTGCACAGCGCTGAGTGAAGTATGCCCAGCGACCACCGAAGGCTTGCAGATATCGACTCCTTGGCGAGGGAAGTGGACCGATGTAGGTCTTCTTCGCCGAAACATCACAAATTGGGTAGCCGGTTTTCGGTGAGAAGCCAGAGAATTGTGCGGACATCCGGCCGCAGTCATGCAGTGGAGCACCTGAACAATCTGAACCTCTGTTGCTGCCCCCAGTCACATACGGTGGTGAAAAGCAGTGCAGACAGGTCAGCCGCAGCCATGGTGGTCGGGGCCTGGGTTGGCCCCTCTCCCCTCGAGCCTCACACATCCGAAGCCTCATACTCATGATGTCGATTTTGGCAAGGTAGAACTCAAATTGGTCTTCCAAGGACTTCTCACAATGAGTTTAGACGGAAACTTTTTCAGCCCTGGCATTGATGCGTTTGAGACCTACTTGGAAGAAAGGTCGACAACCCATCAACCAAGTGAGGGCCATGAGGATTTGTCTTCCGCGACGGTGCCTACCACTCAGGACCAGTTTGTATCATGAGATCACATTTTAGTTTTCGTTCTAACGCTCAACAGCATAAGAAAAATAGCTCATGCCCTGGATATAACTCTCGGATGCGTGTTCTGCAAGGAGCTAGACGACAAAATCGATAGCCTTGTTTTCTGTCGTAGGTGTCGTCACCCATTTCACAGATCGTGTTGGTCTCGGGATGAGCGACATATACCAAGCACTTTCGTCACGAATCCTTGCCGTGCGTTCAGCCGCATGGATGTGCACTTATGGTTTGCATTCTTGCACTCCTCAAAAGCCAGACGTGCAAACCAGAATGAGGACTTCCTCAGAGACCGATCTCATCGATGGCTAGGGACAAACGAAGACCAGACATCTTTTGACCACCACCCTGAGCTTCTACTCTACTCGGCACTAACAAAGTTGTTCACCAACTCAGACCCGACTTTCTCTTCTCGATTGCCTCGGAAACAATTTCCAAGACTGGTCTCCTTCTTTGGAGATACTGGGATGGGGAAGAGTACCATTGTTCAGAATTTGATTCGTGCTTTTACTTCTCTGGAAATATTCGAGACGCCGATTGTGGGAACCACCAGTGAAGCACATCAGTCTATAAGTGGTGGGGTACATGTGTATGCGGATCCCAAATCATTTCTTTCCCAAAGTCCCATTGTATATGTTGGTATGAAAACGTTACCTCCTCGAAATGGGCGAGACTGATTGCAAGCAGACTGTGAAGGCCTTCGAGGCTCTACTCCAATTGCTGATCAAATTTCTTTGGTCCAGGATATATCAGAACCGGTATCCAGTCACCGCTCAAGCAATTCTCAGTCGATTATAGGTATGGTGTCCAGGCTTCATCTTCACAGTACGACGCTCTCGGACACAGTCCCAGCAGAATCTGCCAGAAAAGTACCGAGCCCAGTCTCACGATGGAGGCTTTTGGCTCCCGAGCCTCTTGATCATTCAAAGACGTGGCATCATGTTGTGGTGGAGAAGATCTACCCTCGGTTTTTGTATGTCTTTTCGGATGTAGTATGTTATGTTACTAGCAATGCCAGGTAGGTTTACAAACACAGCATCTCGCGAACCTTTCACTTATGTGGTCTACAGAGCAGCTGAAGATGATTTGACTCGAATTGTTGAATGGGCGCACAAAGCATTTGATAAGACCGCGAATCAGGTCACTCGACCTAGTCTCTTGTACATTATCAATCAAGATAATAACGCGGAACTCGATAAGTGGGTCAATACGACGTACGCCACTGAAAGAGTTATGGAGAAACTCAGGAACTCGAATCGTTTCAAAGAAGAACAAAAGCTTTGGAAACGAAGAGACGACACTATTGACACTCCGGAGCAGTTATTACTTCGCTACTACATGAGTGTCAAAGTTGTATTCATACCGCAGTTCAAGCCGAAAGAACCGGCTTGTGAGGCTGAAGCCGTTCGAACGCAATACACTAGCCTCTACGATAAAATCAATCAGCTTTCGTCCACCACGACTGAGTTGCGAAAGGGTTCGCATCTCCTATTTGATCTCGAGATGCTGTCGAAGAATAGCATGAAGGTCCTCGAGCAGCTGGCTGCAGATTACAAAGCGACCATCGACCTCAAAAGCCTAGCAGAACCAGCGAGATCCTATCCTAGTAATTTCAAAAGTCATGCATTCAACGTCCTCGCTAGATTACAGGAATTGGGAGCCAAATCCAGAAGTCCTAGAATCAATGCCGACGTTGTAATGGTCAAGTCAGGGATGAAATATATCGCAACTTGCATCGCCGGCGAGATTGCTAGAACATCCTGTGAGAATGCACCCTCCATAAATGCTTGAGAAAAGCCTGGGCTGATCAAGAGAAAGCCGACCACGAATCTTCACAACTCTTGATTACTATGTACGTGTCAAAATGGAGGGAAATCCTTGGAGAATTCTCCATCACTCAATGTCGCTGTGAAAAAATCTTTGAGGGATTTCGATGTATGAACTTTGGCGGCCAATTTCATATCAAAGGGCATCAGTTCAACATTAAAGGACCGAGGAAGGTTCAACATGGCACTTTCAAGTCTGGGTTTCCCGCTCATATCGACTCTATGTGCGATGAGCTCTCCGATATGTTATACAACCTCTTGGCCGCTTTGAGAACCTCTGTTCCCAGCAATTGGTCACAGAATTTATGGTCTTCGTCCAAGGAATGCGGAATCAGCGCCATCATCAGCAATCGTACATGCCTCTCTTGTTTAACCCGCACGCCGAACAACCTATTGCCGTGTAGTCATCTGGTTTGCGATTGTTGTGTTGAAAACCTACGATGTCGCCAACCTAGGGAGAACCAAGACGTCGTCGTGTCAAGATGTCCATTCGGCTGCAGATGGACTGTGAATCGATGTTTGATCCAGAAGAAGCCTGTGGAAGCCGGTGTCAGAATTTTGTCTCTTGACGGGTACGTAACACTTCACTTACCCTTTTCAGCGATATTCTTGCGTCACGCTCATGCTGACACGAACCTTACAGTGGAGGGGTTCGTGGTATTATCGAGCTAGTGATCCTTCAGTCCATCATGGAAAAAATCAGCCACAATATTCCTGTCCAAGAGCTATTCGACTTGGTCATCGGAACCAGCACTGGTATGTCAAACGAGGATATTCTGTAAATGTCATGAACTAATTCTACACAGGTGGCATCATTGCTCTTGGAATTTTCAAGAACGGGTGGAGTGTGTCCGAAGCAATCGTCAAATTCGAGGGCTTGGTAAAGCTTGCGTTCTCAAAACGAACTGGCCTTCAACCGGTGTTTCGTTTTCCCGGAGGCTCTTTCGCTGCCCAGATAATCTGCACTTATATTTACAAAAGCGCAGGGATTGAGAACGCCCTTCAAACAGCCTTTGGTCGTAATGCACCACTCTTCGGGGGAGAAAATACGAAACAAGATCGGAACAAGATTATTGTTGTAACCACTAGCGAGGAAGAGTCAAAGCCATTTCTGTTGACAAACTACAGTCGGGAGTGGAGAGTCAACGACGACGAAAGTAAATTCACTTCCAAAGTGGCCTCGATTGAGACCTGCTAATTGTATTAGGCGACAGCGACAATTTGCGAAGGGAAGAGAAGCCTGATGACGAATTGAGGATTTGGGAAGCGTGAGCGCCATCAGCCGTACGATATGATCTGAAGAGCTAATTTGGTCAGTGCTCGATCGACATCCGCCGCACCGACATACTTCGAGCCTTACACTCATCCAGCGACTAAAAGGATGTATATCGATGGCGGCATGGAGAGAAACAACCCTGTCGGCATAGCGGATAGTGAGAGGCAATTTATTTGGCCTACGAAATCTCAGAACTCGAGGGACATCATCTTGTCAGTTGGTGCCGGATACTCCAGCGACTTCAACGGAGCTTCCGTAAATCAGACATCAACTGGACTCTTGAAGGCTATCGAAGGCATCGGATTTGGGGATAAGCTAGCGAGATTGAGGGCTGTTTTGAAGAACACGACAGATTGCCAGAAGAAATGGCAAGAGTTCAAGCACTCTTTGGGACCCGAAGCAGACGTCTTGAACAAGTGCCACAGAATCAACGTTCCTTACGGGAAAGGGCAAAAGCTGTGTCGTCTAGACGCTATCAAGGAGATGGTGCCAACTAAAGAAGAAGCATTGGCTTTCTTGAATGGCACTAGCAGTTCGGTGAGTCGTGGCGCTCAACTCAAGACGCGACTCAAACTCGAATTGATAGCACGCCAATTGATCTCATCACTCTTCTATTTCCGGGTCACCAAGCTTAGTGAGTACAACAACCATGAGGTACTCTGTGAAGGACAAATCTGCTGCCGACTCAGCTCTTCTTGTAAGGAGCAATTCGAGTCACTGGTTGAATCAGCACCTGGCTTCCGATTATACGAGGAGCCCAGCCAAGAGCATTACTCAGTTGATTTGGTCAGCGAGACTTGGAACTTCCAAGACTTCTCAATATCTGTGCAGTTTCGAACATCCAAGCAGGGGGAAGTTCGGATGAAGGCTACATTCGACGGTGGCAACAACTGGGACGATATTAGCGGCTTTCCAAGGGATTTGCGAACAACGATCAGCACAACTCATGCCTCTCAATAAAGACGACGCAATCATTGAGTTCTGGACAAGGCTGAGGCGTGTGTATGGGAGCGAAAAGTGTCAATTCATTAGATGATTCCCCGAGAACGTTTTCCTTTGTAGGCATTATGCTTAAAGCATAATCAAAACAATGCGATAATAACTCAAGTAATGTTCTATCCGAATTAGGGATATTCATGTGCGGCCGCTAATATGGCAATATCTCACCTTACGAAGGGATACAAGCCGAAGACTATTGAATACAGTATCTACCTCTAATCTGTCTTGGCTCATCATAGAGCTGCAACCATGGAAAAGGCCTGGATCTCGTAGCACTAATCGAGATGTGTGAGCTGGGCTATGAAGGATAGAGACGTCTGCATATACCTTGAAAAAGAAGCCTGGAAACACCTCCTTAAAACTCTCACGCCAACTGTTGATGCCTCCTGATTTTCACCCTCGTGGGCAGCCATCAAACAATAGCAAAACAGCTATTGAAAATGTCATGCATAACAGTTCTCACATCGACCCTCACCTTCCCCACATCCTGCCTCCTCTGCACCTCCCCCAACACCTGCGCGGTAATCCTCGCATTAGTAGCCACGCCCTCCATCCCTCGAATCTGCACAACAATCCAGTCCCTCATCTCTTTATCGTTCTCCTCACACCCCCACATTAAAAGCGGCCACAACATATTAACCGGCAGCATTTTCTGCTCTCCGCCCATATTCTCCCTCTCCCCAGCATCAACCATTAACCGCGCCGTATTACGAATATTGGCGATCGCTTGCTCGGTGTCAACAGATAAGGGGAGATGTTTGTATGCCACACGATGCAAGTGTATCTTCGAGGCATTGAAATTCGCAAAATATGTACGGAATGTCCTGGTGATCGTGAACACAAGACTGGATGAGATGTGAGCAGAGGTTAGTTTCCCATTGAGTGCGTAATCCATAAGGGGAGGGCGCATAGCCCACAGCGTTCCCAGATCCCTCGATATTTTCGCCGCGATGTTCATCACCTCTGTTTCATCATCCACTGTACCCCGAGATCGATGCCAGGGGTCAATTTTGGAGATCCGCCCCATGAAGGATTGGATGCGTTGAAAGAAGTAGAAGCCGGGTTGGTAGAGAGTGTCGAAGAGCACGTCTTCGACGTTTGCTTCTGAGCTTTCGTTGTTCTCGGTCATTTCGGTACTGGCCGGGGAGGACTGAGTGAGGTTATCGTCGATCTCGGACAGGAAGAGGCCTTCGCCGCCTGCGGACACAGCGCGAGCGTCGAGGAGACGGAGCCAGGAAATGAGACGTTTGCTAAAGAGGCGGAGTTGGGATTTGTCTGTTTCTTGAAATGCCTCGTAAGCTTGTTTGAGGTTGGAATGCGCATCTACTATTCGACCTTCCAACAGGTCGATGTAGCTGAGAAAGAAAAGAGCTGCGAGCAGGTGTTCGAGCGCGGTTGAAGAGTGGTCCTCTTTCGTAAACATACTCTGGGACTGTTGTTTTGAAAGTTCCAATCGCGCATTTTCGTAGTATCTTTGGTACTTTGGAGGCTGGTTGTTGGACTTTCGACCCAGAAGAAGCTCTGCGAACGCCAATATTGCATAATGAACCATGGCCGAGGTTGAGGACATAGAGACCAGAACCTGCCTCATCGAAGACCACCTCAGCTGAGTTTCCACCTGAGCGATGATAGGCGGAACCACACTTCGGATAAAATAATCCTTTAGCAGCCGCTCTTCAGCAGAATCGTCCGGATCATTTCGGTTTCTGGTGACTGCTCCTTGAGATCCATTTAGGTCCGGAGAATCCAAGAATGGCTGAGGCTGCTGGAAATTAATGCTCTGGTCGTTGGATAGGAATGCTGAGGAAGCCAGGGGCTGTTCGTTCTCCTCCCCCGCATCCAGAAAGTCTATGTTAGGAAAGCCCAAGTCCCGCCACCGAGTTGGTTGCATATTCCCACCTTGCAACTCATTCTCCCACATGAAGCTCGCATAATCAAACGTATCATTGAAGGGTCCATCAACAATGGTCTGCCTAGACTCCTGCAACAAAGGGCTGTTTCCACCACCCAAAGGACTCGAGCCACCAGTGTTGGTATCCGGGCCCACTTCATGGTGAGAAATTGTACTTTCGGAAGACTGTCTTGGCGTTTGGGACGAGCTCGTAGAAGGCCTCCAGTTACATTGGAGATTGAGGCGCTCGCAGTGAGAACAGCGTGGTCTCTGTTCATTGCAGCGCACTTTGCGTCGACGACAAGTCAAGCAGCCGGACTTTGACCTCGGAGCACGAGCTCGACGAGGAGAAGTGACGTCCGGGGGTGAGTATGCGGCCGTGGACATGGTGTATCATCCCTGTGCGACTCCTTAATATGAGACTAGGAAGCTGGAAGGGCAGTGGCATGTCAGGGGCTGTCTGTTCAAGGTGAGAATGTTGAAGGTGGGGTTGCATCGGCCACCAATCTGTCATGAGATGCAGAGGTGGTTGACGTCAGCAGTGGGCAGCTTGTTCTTCCGTGCCCTCTGCAACGAACTCGAATTGCATGCAAATAGAGATTTGGATTGAGCTACTATATACGGGATAAGGAACCTCGCGTCAGCCCATCCACCACTCTGGGGAAAATCCCAAAATAGTGGGGTAAAGGGGGCCACTAGGCCGTTTTTAGTAAAGCGACCCTCCCTTCTCAAGGTAAGCATATCCCTGCAGAGCCCGAGAAGCGTGCTGTTCTCCGTGATTTCGTTCAATTTATCAGGAAAGAAGTCCCACTGTGTTTTCATATTTTCGCCAAACTCTTCTCCTTCCCTTCCAAAGGCCTCATGATATCCATAATCCACGCCTGCTTCTTCGCATCACTGTACCTAGGATACGGTCTCCTCGTGTGGCAGCTAGCCTCCGGATACCCCAAATACTTGGCAACAACCCACTTCGTGCCATTGATTCCTCCCTTGGCAAAGCCCCATTCAACGGCGGCAAGTTCAATTTGGGCTTTCTCTGCTTCTTTGGTTCTGCCGCTGATGGCGAGGTCGTACAGTTCGAGGCACGCCTGGAGGAGAAGGCAAGATTTAGGCTGTGGCTAGGAAAGAACACGGGAAGTGGGGAGATACTCACTCTTGGGTAGATATTTGCAAGACCGGTGATCGTGCCAATTCCACCAATTGAGATAGCAGGTAATAACCAATCGCTCTGACCGGCCAGGGCACAGAACTGTTCTGGCTCGAATCTCGAGCGTATGCGGGCTACCTTGGCGATACCACCACAGGTCAGCTTCACGCCGATGATATTGGGGTGATGGCCAAGCTTTTCGAGCATTTCTGAATTGACATCGAGACCAGCGGAGACGCCGGGGAAGTTGTAGATTAGGACTGGAATCGGGCTGGCATCTGCAAGCTGAGCGTCATGTCAGCAGTTCTACGGTAAGATAGAAAGAAAATACGAACCTCTTCGAAAAATGCTACAATGGCATCTTCGTTCATCGCAAAGTGGAAATAGCTGGGGACGAGCACGAGAGCGAAATCAGCGCCTGAATCTTTGGCCAGTCGAGTTTCGTCGATGACTTGACGTGTTGATCCTCCTCCACAACCGAGGATGACTGTCAATTCTGGTCGCCCCAGCCGGATGGAAAGTTCTCGTGTTGTTTTCACGAGCTGAGACTTTTCCGAGGGACTGAGTGTGACGGCTTCACCGTTGGTACCAGCGAGGACGACTATGGCAAGTAGTCAGAATTACCGAACCTAATTGAAATTCAGGGGGAAACAGACTTCCGTGCAGCCCCGACTCGATCAAGAAGCTAAGATGCTTCTCTTGCACCTCCCAGTCGATCTCTTGGTTAGGAGTATCGCTGAACCAGGTCAAACTTGGGACATGAACCCCAGGAGGGAAAGGTTTCCCAGCTTTCTTTCCATTTGTTCCATTTGAGATCGCCATATTGAAGTGAAAATAAAACGATATGGGATAAACAAAAGTGGTAAAATATACAACGAGCAAGAAGAGGAGTGCCTTTTATTTGGAATAGAAGGACGGCCGAAGAACAGAAAGATTTGATCTTATCGTTAGTGGAATACCCCAGCTCAACAACAATGCATGTGAGCCGACAGCAGAATTGAGTACCCTTACATAAGAGCTCCATTTCTCTTAAGCCGATGGTCCATGGTTGATCGGAGAGAATGGGGGAACTCTAAGATCGGGATCATCAAGGCAGAATATCTATTATTGATTGGCCATCGCTTTCTTCTCGCATTCTCCAGCTGCCAAGTAGGTAAAAAGGATAATCTGTGAGCTGGAGTCATTATGACAATTGGCTGCGGGTTTCACTGAACGACGAGCCCTAACGAATCGTGGGGCTGAAGCCAACAAAGGTGGAGTCTCCGACGGGAAAGGCAAGCGACGCGAGCCGAGGCGATGGGAGTAGCCGACCTATGGAGACGACAAACGACCACTACCTGGCCCACACCATGCATATGTACAAGTCAGTCCGAGCAGTTGATACCATCTGATAAGAGTTGGCAAACTTCAGCAGTGGGGTTTTTATGCCACGCAAGGCGCCTTGAAAATGAATCAATTTTTTTGGTTGGCATACTTGAAATCCTTTGAATCCCGCAAACCCGAATTTGGATCATATCCGTAGGAATCGAAAAGCAGTGGTGTGTTTCTTCTGGGCAGTGGGACTTTCCAGGTAGTTGGCATGATATCTGGAGTTGAGATGAAGTTGACACTCAGGCGAGGAGGACCGGTTGACCACAAGTGAGGAGGAGAGAAGAATCATCACGTCAACTCCCTGGGACTAGAGTTTAGAATTACAATTGACTGCTCCAGCTCAACTGCGGCAGGCGAGGCTCGTTCGTTGATGTGAACTTCAACAACCAGCCGCGATAAGATCTTTCTGATAGAGACATTGACAGCTCCAACACGTGGGATTCGCTTCTTGGTACGATCGACAGGAAAACTGGGAACGAAATTTTCATAAACCTTCCAGGAATCCCATTTATCAGAGCGATTGTAACTGACAACGTAAGGTGAGGGCGATTCGTCTGGGCGGAAAACACAGCACCAAAGACTGCCAGATTTGCAGCCAAACATTACCAAGAAATTGCTTTCGCATCCTAGAGCTGGGAAGATAAATAACGCCCTGGCCTGAAATGAGAAATAGTCCATTGCATCTGGCAGTGTTGTTTTCCATGGCAAGACCCACGTGTTGCTCCCCCAGCTGGTCTGGATCTTGCATCTCTCTGAGAGCTCTGGACCCGTGATTGCACTAACCTCGAAAATGGACAAGGCGAGGTCTCGCATTCTTGAATCCAATGGAGGAACTTCTAACGGTTCTTGTCGAATGAATATGTTGGTGAAACGAAAATATTGGAGCTGTAAAAATGGGATCAAATAATGATGAGAAGCATCTCCATCGAAGTCCCAGTCGCTTCGCTCGAATCGATTAGAGTCGAGCCGTAGGAGAGGCATGCACATTAGCTCCTTGGTCGTCTTCAACTTGCAGTAAAGATAAGCAAGAAACTGGTTACCGGCAATTTTCATAATCGGAAGACATATGTGAAGTCCTTTGGCAGTTAATGTCGGAGTAAGGTCGGCCGCAACATCCCGACCGTCTTCAAGCTTTGCGGTGAAGGTGCGTAGAAACATGTTCACGGATGGGTCTACGTCCAATTCAAGATCGGAATATCTCAAAAAAATTTCGGCTGGCATCGCGAACTCGGAAAGACTCGAAGCCAACGCATTTTTGCTATTGGGAGCAATCAAAAAGGGGCTTGGCTGAAGGAACGCGGCAAAGGCTCGTTTGTAAGCGCCCCGAGCAAAAAGGGTATAATCCTCGGTTGTCTTGAAGATTTCTTCTTGTAGGCGAATGATCGCACGCTCGCCCTCTCCATAGAGAAGAGGCATGTGAACTTGGAAAATCCCAGAAGGCTATATGCTCCATCCTCGAGCCTGGTCGTTGCTCTTGAGGCAGCCCAAGAAAACCTCTCTGCGACATTGCAAATAGCCGGATTCGCTCCGCCAAGAACACGAATGTCGATACCGGTGATGATAGATAGTTCTTTGCGGTGACTGGACCTAGTGCCAATCTCGGTCCAATCTTCTGCATAGAACTCGACGAAGGGCGGAGCTATGAGCTCTTGGAGAGTCCATCCTCGAGTGAACCACCTGCTCGCCTTGAAACGTCCGGCTAATTGCATATCGTCCGAAATATCGGCGGTAACAACATCGGATAGATATGCGTAGCATATTTCTGCTTGCTGATACCATTTATACATCGAATTGATAGCTTCTGAGAGCTCAGCACTACTCGTTTTATCTATACTGTAGGCATTGCACCAGGTGAGAATTTTGGTCACGTTTTAGTTGCAGATTTTGGCCCATACCAGCAAGTATCGATCCACACGTACTTGTATCCATCCCGCCCGGCTCTGGTACAACATCCTCTGAGTTTGGCAAAGCCAGCGTGGTGGTAAGGAGGCTCCGTTGACGATGCAAGGTCCTGAAAAGTGACCTCTGCTCTTCCCCAGGTATGAGAGAGGATAGCATAAGGAGGAATGTCAGAGCCGAAGAATTCCTCGAGCTTTGGCGGGTCACCCCGATTTTTGGTGAAGCTTGTGGTGAGCAGTCTCATGGCCGGGGGTCGTGTTGATTGGGGAACTAGGATTCGGGTTATCGTCATATAAGGCACCAAAGTCGAACATCCGTGGCGCCCTGTCTTAGTATTGGTAGGTGTTGATGTCGAAGTTGACGACGCAGGAATGATGTGGGAGGTCGAAAAAGCAACAGCTTTTGGCGAAGTGTCATCACGTGATCACGATTTCATGAAAGGTACAGCCATGGGCAATTTGGGCTGTTCTTGCTGCTACAGAATACATTTATTAGATTGAGCAAGCACCGTTTGAAACTGTTTGATCAGTTTGGATATGGCTTATATCACAGCAAACCTCTGAAAGCCGGTATCACGTGATAGAGGCGTCCATGGAACATATAACTTCATCAAAGGACCCCTTGAACCACCAAGAAAAGGACACCAGACCGTACACATATATTATGAGAAGAAGAATACATCGTTGGCTGGAAGATATTCAGAGAAGAGAAGGACACGTGCTCAGCTTGAAAGGGGTTTCAGGGGTCAATTGGCCGGAAGACTTTCCAAGGAGTCGCCGCTGCTGAGGGGCTGAAAAGCAAAAAAAGGTAGAGACCCCAATCAACACCAACAGGCGGCTTCTCTCCGTGCCGTGTTGCTTTTTGTACATGATCATGTCGCGTCAAACAACTGGATATCAGTGGCGCAAAACTTTCGTGATACCTGCGCGTTCCGGATCTTCGCTTGAAAGTGACGCAACATATTAATCCTGGCAGTTCCCAGTGTACCTGATCAACAACGCCAGAGCAGCATTGAGCGTATGAGGTGGACAGGAGTTATTCTGCCCAGCAATTGAAGTCTAAACACCGTTAGAGTGAATCAATAAAATACATTCGACTGGTGAATAATCAATATATGACGCAGAAGGCCGGCTCTAGAAGTTGACCGCCAATGGTAACTCGCTAAGCGCATTTCGGTAGCCACCTTGGCTAGAGGCTTTTGACAGAGATCGAACTTCAAGCATTCCCATTCCACGACAACAACCGCCCTCAACCACCACGACCACGACTTCTATCCCCTTCTTTACAACTGCAACGATTCATCGCCATCGCTGCCATCAAGGCCTCACCTTTTGCAACGACGTCGGGCTCCCCGCCTTCATTCCAGAGGAGCGCAAGACATCTGTCCCTCGGCCAGGAGGCGCGTGCACTCCTCCCCCATCGTCGCGCGTACAGCCCATCGCCGTCACTGCTTGGATGGATGCAGTCACACACTAGATACTGGCTCAGAGATGATGGTTGGCAGACCCAGGGCGAGGTAGATCGATCACTGTGCCACGATGTCTCGCGCGCCTGGGGCGAGCTTCGCGCAGTTCTTCCCGTCAGCCCCTCGAGCTGCCAAGGACAAGGCGAAGGAACGAGAGAAGTCGAAGTCACAGAGCATCGACTCGCCGAGCATACGACCAGTTGCTGACACCAAGCCGGCGGCATCAAATTTTCGTGTTGACGATGGCGGGTCTTCGCGTGGGGGCGGAGAAAGCATCCTTCCTGCACCAGATGCAGCAGCACCTCAGGTGGAGGATAACGAGTCATTACAAGGGGACCTTTTGAATGGCGTCGGATCGGCGAGTTCACATACAAGCGCGGTGTCATCGGTCTTCAGCGCGCCCGCCCAACAACCAAATACATCGACGTCTGGGGCATCTCGGAATGTGAGCAGTCTTACCCCATTGACGAACGCCGACTCCTCTCCAAGTCGTACCACAAGTCCCAACCACTACAAGGCGGGAGCTCCAACCACAAGTTCAGCGTGGTCCTTCACCGAGAAAGCCGTCGGTCAAGATGACGTCCTCCAAGCGCAACCTGCCCTCGCAGACCAACCTCCTCCAGAGCCACGAGTCTACGCTCGAGATCCAAATAAGGGCGTAAAAGGAATAATATGCACATATGACCCGCTGCTCGACCGCAAGCTTTCCTCGAACGAGAAGAAAAAGGCGAAACCCATATACAAGGAGTTTGGTTTGGTACGTATACTACAATCCCTGGGGAGCGTCATCTTGCTTGTGTGAATGTCTGGCTAATAGCTATGCAGGAAGATGACGCTCCCCCGGCGGATCCACGATTGGCCCAGCGAGGCACCGTACTGGATTATATCAACGTTGATTACCACAACGCCAAATCTCGATTACGGCATGCGCCATACCTTCTTCGACCATACCCATATGATCCGAAGACATCACTCGGTCCTGGGCCTCCGACACAAGTCGTTGTGACCGGATTCGACCCCCTACATAATTTCGCAAATGTTTCTGCCATCTTTTCCAGCTTCGGCGAGATCGCGGAGAGTAGCAACAAACTGCATCCTGAGACTGGCAGCTGTTTGGGATTTGCTACATTTCGTTATAGGGACTCAAAATCGGCGAAGAGTCGGTTCGTTTCGGCTATCGAGGCTGCAAAGACTGCTGTGCGAAAAGGTTCGAGTATGCGAATTGGCCCGCATGATGTCAAGGTGGAATTTGATCCTGATGGAAATAAGAGTAGACGGATGATGGAAAGCACTCTTGCGACTTCGAAGCCTGCGGCCATTCCGCAGATTGCCAAACCTCCGGCAGCGCCCAAGCCTGCAGACGCTGTTAAGTCCTCGGGCCCCCCGCCAACAGCACCCAAAGGCCCTGCGGCGTCGAGACCCATCTTCCGGCCGCCAATAGCACCTGCTGCTGTTCCTACGCAGCCAAAATCTCTGCGAACGCTTGCTATCGAACCTATCGCCATGCAACTCCATCAACCATACCTGTTTGTGCCCCATGAGTCAGTTCCTGTGATGACATCCACACCTCCGCACATGGCGAAGCGCGTGCGTCATTTCAACATCGAGGAAGTGAAGATGGACAAACTCGGATACTACATCACATTCCCTGATACGGACTGGGGAAGGGGTGATGCGCAGCGGTGTTATAAAGCTCTGGATCGGACCTTGATGTTCAGCTACACGATGGTTATGCAGCCGTTCCTCTATGGCACACAAGGTGCTCGTCGGTATTCCACACACCGAGTTCCTGATGTGCCATACAAGCGAAGCCACAGCCCGACCCGAAGAGAGATCGAGGAGCGGGAAAAGAGAGACGAAGAAGCCCGCCGAAAGGAAGAAGAGAATGATCTCGAGGAAGAGAAAAAGGAGCGGGCGAGGAATTTCGATCCTGCGAGAGAGGCTATCGAAGTCATACGGAAAGAGTTGAAGGAGCAGCTAGTCAGGAATATACGTGAGAAGATTGCAGCTCCCATCCTGCATAATTTCATGGACCCAGCCAATCACGTGGCCAAAAGACGAAAACTCAACATTGCGGATCCGAAAGATCTGAAGTTGCCTCTCATCCACGAGGATGATGACCGCGAGGACAGCCCCGTAGTTGGAACACCAAATTCGCGTGTTGACAGCACTGATCGAAAGCCAATGGGCCCGGGTCGTCTCAATATCTCTGCATTACCGAGAATTCGGAAAGCTAAGAATGGGAAGAAACTCAATGTTGGCTTTCAAGATCCATTTGGCAGAGCACGACCTGAGGCTCGGAGAACTATTTTCAGACCACTGGCTCATCGCTTCATCCACAGTGACGATGACGATTCAGATGATGATACTGAGACCAGGTCTCACATTCGTGATACCGAAGAGCCAGACTCGAGACCACGCAGTCGAATGAGTACGGATGATGAAGCTTCAGACGAAGATACCGATATAGTTCCCCGACGCCGCATCAGGGATGATGTTGGTTCTGTGGATACTCGAGACGATGATTCAATGAGTGAGGCGAACTTTGTCGTTGGGGAGCCGATTGTGCCAACGAAGAAACGAAAACTTGATCTGCAGGTGGAAGCCGCTCTTAAGCGCCAGAAGAAGACCGACGAAGAATTGTTTGGCGTGGCGCAAGATAAGATTGAGGAAGAATTCCCCTTGTCTGCGAGCACCATTGATGGAGACACAATTATGCGAGACATCAGTGGTGTTCTCAAGACTGAGACCGAAGAAGAGGAGCTTGCCAGTAAGAAGGCCACCGCGGCAGCAGCCAAGAAAAAGAAGAAGTCCAAGAAGCAGATCTTCGAGGAGCGCGAAGCACTCAAAAGACAGCAAGAAGGAATCTATATGGAAGAACTTCTTCGACAACCGAGCGAAGCCCCTGAGGAGGAAGATGAAGAAGATGTTATCTTTGAGAGCGCTCCTGTGGAGACTTCTGTCGAATGGGGCATGTCTGGCGAATCACCTCGACCCACTGTCGATGATGACTTTGCCAATATTCTTGATCTGGATGGTCTCCAAAATCTTCTCAAGGACGAGGAAGACTCGCCAATTGCCGTAGAGCTTTTCAAGGCTGCTGCAACTGCTCAAACCGGATGGGCACACAGTTGGTCTTGGAAACAGGAAGACATCAAAGGCTTGAATCGGAATGGACATAAGGGTCTCTGTACCGACGAGACGTCTGTAGAGGGGTATTACGTGCCGAACAATTCTGGGTGTGCACGTACTGAAGGCACCAAGAAGATTCTGAATTCCGAGAAGTCTTTGTACTTGCCTCACCGCATCAAGGTCCAAAGGGCAAGAGAGGAGCGTGAAGCTCAGGCAAAGAAAGCTGGGAAGGACTTTGTTACTGAAGCTGCGGAGGCTGCCAAGATTGCTGCTGAAAAGTTGCTCGCCAAAGGAAATTCTCGAGCCAGTCGTGTCAACAATCGTCGCTACGTTGCCGATCTCAACGACCAGAAGAAGACTCTTGGTGGTAATACGGATATTCTTCAATTCAACCAACTGAAGAAACGAAAGAAGCCCGTTAAGTTTGCACGATCAGCAATCCACAACTGGGGGTTGTACGCCATGGAGAATATCCCCACGAACGACATGATCATCGAATACGTTGGTGAGAAAGTCCGACAACAAGTTGCAGATCTCCGCGAAAACCGCTACCTCAAGAGCGGCATCGGAAGCAGTTACCTTTTCCGAATCGACGAGAACACTGTCATTGATGCGACCAAAAAGGGCGGCATTGCGAGATTCATCAACCACAGTTGCATGCCCAACTGCACAGCCAAGATCATCACAGTGGAAAAGAGCAAACGGATCGTCATCTACGCGCTTCGTGACATCGCACAGAGTAGGTCCCCCGCTCTCCTTCCCATTAATCAGTACTAACCAGACACAGATGAGGAACTCACCTACGACTACAAATTCGAGCGTGAGATCGGGAGCACGGACCGCATTCCCTGCCTCTGCGGCACAGCCGCGTGTAAAGGATTCCTCAACTAATCGCATCTCTCATTGTGTCATTCGCATCACTCATCACATTCAGCAAGCTTTATTTTCAGCAGGGAGTTAATGCTTCGTCGTCGTCGGCCTTTTCCCTTTTTACAGCGCAAATGCATCAGAGGGTGGGAATCTGGGGCGGTTTCGGGACACACAAAAATGTACTCTTTCAACCGAGTCTTTTGAGGCGTTTGATGAATTGACATTTGATGGACGATTCTAGGGGTGTTTGATGGGGGAGGGGTAATAAGCTTCATCAGCTGGTGATCAGGAGAAGTCAGGAGAAGTGGGGAAACGGGGACATGAGCAATGAATGGGTCGGGTGGTGGAGGACCTTGTACTAATAGAGAGGCTAGGCACGAGGCTGGCGCATGTAGGGATAGTTTGGGGATGATGAGATCTGCAGTTTGTAGCAGGCAGAGAATCAATAGATCGCGAGTGAGATATGACAATTACCCAGAAATGCTCCGTCGGCTCTTAATTGTGATGTGACCCCTGGATACTGGCATTTCCTGAAGCTACCCTTCAGTGCCATAAAGTGTATGGTCCTCCGCCTCCGTCTGCCGTCGTGTGAAGACTCTATCTTGCAATGAATCCCGCAAGTCTGTCTCAGGCGGTATCGTGTCTGCCTCCCGCACCTTGGACGCCCGTATGCCCACATCCTCGATCCCCAACAAGCACAGCCAGCACCACCCGCAACTCAGTAGCTTCAAAAGGGTATATAACTCCATCTCCCCGCCGTATTTCTTCCTCGATACACGCCATTCCTCCAGCTTGCATCTCTCTCCTCTCCCCGTCCATCCTCCATCCTCCATCCTTTCCCTTGCTCCGCTCCCCATTCCCCCTTCCGCCTCAAAATTTTCCTCAGCCTGCCTTGAAGAAATCAGACCAGATGATTCGGCAGCAAGAAATTCGCAATCCCCTCCTTCACCCGATATTCATGCCCACAGTTCCCACACACCAGCATCCCCTCGCTGACACTCGTCTCCAGTAGCAGTGTATGCAGCTCGCTCATCATCTTCTCGTCTTTCTCTAGCTCTTCTTGTGTCGGCGCCGCAGGGGGGAGGGATGGGAATCCTAACTATTCGCAGACACCCATTAGCGTCCACAATCAAGGTGGAGGGGAAGAAGGGGGGAGGGGAAAGAGGGAGGAAGGCACACACCTCCGAAGCAGTAACAACCAGCGCATTCCAGTCGATCCTCGGCAGGATGTTATAGATCAGCTTCGGGTTCGGCGCGATGGTATCGGAGACGAGCTCGCATTCTTTGGGGTGGAGTGGGAAGCTGGCGGAGGAGGACTTGCAGGCTTTTACGGCGCAGGTTAGGAAGTTGAGGGTTAGAAGCTTCATTGCGTTCTGCGTGGGGGTTTGAGAGGTGTGTTGGTTGGTTGGTTGGTTGGTTGGTTGGTTGGTTGGGTGAAAGGTTCGATTGGGGAGAAGGGAGGGGAGGTGAGGTGGAGGAAGAGGAGCGTGGTTGAGTTCATAATTTTTTGAGATCGTGGGGTGCCGATTAGATAAGATTAGATCGGGACGGAGTTTATTTCATGCGTGGCACGTGACCAATTCCCCTTTCCCGTGAAGGAGTTCTCAGATGGAAAGATGTACTCAGTACAAGTATTACAGTCTTTTGAGACAGTATGGATCGGTTTACCTGTAGCCTCAGTCTTTAGAAGTTTTTAGGAAAGTAGTCATTGGGAACTTTTGAAGTGTTTGCACAAAGGACGATTATTTGGTGATCCGTTGTCAGTGCAACAATTATTTTTCATTGACTCGGTGGAACATTGGATATGTACCAGCTTTCATTGTTCCAATTTGCCAGGGGCAATGTACATAGCTTGGATGAACACGGCTTTACTTGATCTTTATTATTATCCAGCACACGTGATTGCTTGAGGTACCTCACCACGCGCCAATCCCCGGATCAGCATACTGGCAGAGAAAATCCAACACCTTCTTCGGTTTATTGTCGACCATATTTCCTCAGAGTAAAGAGCTTGTTCTTAGTCTCGGTCTTCTCAGTCTCATATGGTCTTATTAAACGCCCTTTGTGAAGTCCTGTTCGCATCCCAAGAAGACAGCCAAAATTCTCAAATCCTCATCAGAGTGGTGCATCCTCTCCTGCTGCCCGGCGAGCCTCTTTCTTAGCAGCCTTGCTTCCCTTCCTTGCTGCAGTTGACTGCACTTCAGCCTCGGACCGATGCTCGCTGTCTGTTTCGCCATTGTCCTGGGGCTGCTGGGGCAATGCAAGGTCCGGGCCGTCCTCCTTGTTCTGGGCAGCTTGGGTACGATCAGAGGTAGGCAAGAATGATTTCTCCCACTCTGCAATGTAGTTGTTCAATTGCACATAGCCGGTTTCTTGGATGTGCTCTGATTGGCTGAGGACGAGAGCATGGATGTTCAACAGTCGCCGGGACAATGTGTTCAATAGCTCCATAGAGGCTGGCACCGGCTCTGCCATGTTGGCATTGGCGAGGGTGATTGTTCAGGAACTTCTGGTGGACTTGGCAAATCCTGGTGTTGTGTTGAGAAGCATTTGAGAGGACCCGACGTCGATATTTTAGCGCGTTGGTCCGACCTCGCTTAGCATGAGATGAATAGGGGAGTGAAGTAAATAAACGAATTCCGCAAAATTTTCGAAAGCGACCCCGAGTCAATGCCAGCAAGCGAAAGCACAAAAAAGCCCAAAAAAGCCCTCCATTGCTTTAGGTTACAACTCCGCAGAATAAACTCCAACTCGAGGCCAAAAAAAAACCAAAAAAAAACCAAAAAAAGATGGTTCATTATTGTTGTCGATCGGTTTGCTGGGACTCCGCCGAAGAAATCGAGAAACCATGGTTTAGCCTTCGCCGGCACGTTAGTGCCCTGTCACCTCCCCCCATACCCTCTATTCTGCCATCTGTACCTGAAAAATGCTTATTTCAACAATTCACACCTGCAGCCCCGCTCAGCCTTCATTTAATTAAATACTTTGCAGCCGCAACTTTATCGCTCTAAACTTTCTCCAATCAAATTATCATAGGCTGATTTGGATGGCAGAATAAAAGTACATTGCGGTCAAACTCCTGAGTGGAGAGGGTATCGAACCACCAAGTTGCCAACTACCGACCATGTCCCTTGCATTTTCACAAAAATTACTCATCCTTCACGACAACTTTTCCTTTACCTTTGAATGCAGGTGTCTCGCCATTCAAAGCTTTCTTTACCTCGGTCTCCACATCGTAAGAATAGAACGCATCCATCATCGACTCCGGCATGATCTTGCACATCGCCCACATCACAACATTGCGGATCGTCTGTTCAACCACGTTCAACTCTCTCTTCATATCTCCTCTCTTGCGAGCTTCAGCGACAATGTACTCGCATCTCGGTTTACGAAGCTTCGTATACAAATCGCACAGCTTCTTCAACTTGTCCTGATTAGTTGCTTCCTCTCCTCCCTTCACAACGAAAATTGCCTCGCAGAGGAGTCCGATGGTCATGGCATCTTCAACCGCGCAGCTAACTCCCTGCCCACTGTCAGGCGGCATGCAATGAGCAGCATCGCCAGCAAGCAGGATCCGGCCGCTATCACTCGTCCACTTCGGCAAATTGGGTGTGATCCATCGAGGAAGAACATGGGTGACTTCTCCGGATCCACCAACGCCACTGTTTTCAATCAAAGCTGTGATAAGCGGTGTCCATCCTTTGTGGTTGGCGAGGACCTTCCCTTTGACATCAGAGAACGGGGTTTTGGAAGTTGGAGGAGGATCCATCGGAAAGGTGGACCACCAGCCTGCAAATGGAAGTTCGCGGTCGAGATCTTTATTTTCCGGAATTCCGTCCTTAGAGGGAGCTTTTTCGAGTCTACTCACATCCAAGACGGTGCCGAAGAAAGCGCTCGGGCCGAAGGTCATGGTCATCACACTCTTTGGGAGCACAACATTCTTCTTGTGTTTGAGCTCGGCGAGGATGTTCCGAGTAGTCCTCTCATCGAGAAAGGCGCCGATACCCACGAGACCGCTGACAATTGTTAGCTTTCGAAGCATTTTTAAACTCTCGGCTTTTTCAAAAACTCACTCATACTCCGCCTTCAAAGCAGCGCTCTCGGGGATTGCCTGTCTCGTCTTCCCCCAAACCCCATCAGCACCAACTACAAAATCCGCCTCGACAGTCTCTCCGTTTTCAAACTCAATCTTCGCTTTCTCTACCCCATCCACAACACTCTTAACCTTCCTCTCAAAACTGATATCTTTCTGATCCACCTTCTCCAACACAGCATCGTGCAGCGCCGCACGCATAATAATCATCGTTCCATTCCCATAACGTTTCCCGCCAGCAGGGAAACTCCCCAACATCCTCCCTGAAGAAATCTGAAGACCAAACGTATCAGTTTCATAGCTTGATGCTTTGATCCGAGCGTATATTTCTGGGTCCAGGGCCTTCAAGACTCGGATTCCGTTGGGGCTGAGGCCGAGACCACCGCCAAGCGCGGTAGTTACGTTTGTTGTTGGGTTGGAGTGGAGATTGGGTCTTTCTTCGATGTCGTCTAGGGGACCGGAGGGACTTTTGGGGTGGGACCTGGAGAGGTAGGGCGGCGGCGGGTATGATTCGTAGATGTGGATTTCCAGGTCCGTGATGTGTGGCGAGAGGTGCTTTTTGAGGAAGAGGTAGGTGGTACAGCCACCGACTCCTGCGCCAATTATTGCAATGGATTTCATGATGTTGCTACTTCACTCAAAGATGGGCGTCCGTCCGTATGTTTTGGTGTGTTCTCGGCCGGTGCGATACCGCAAAACGGCTGGGTGTTATGTTCAAGAGAAAGAGACTAATCCCTTAAAGTAAAAAGACAAGTCAATGGAATAGACGCTCCAAGATTCAAAGATTTTGGTCGGCAGAAGAGTGATATCCTGTGAGCCCGATCAAAGTATATATCTCCTCCCTTTTCTTTCGCTTAAATCCCGTGATCGGGGGTTTCGGAAAAGGGACGCTCCGATACCAGAAAGGAAACAGCGAAGGTCAAAACAGAAGCCTAGAAGGCGCACAACAAACACGCACTGCGCTATCCACACTCTCTGAAAAAGATAGAGCCGGAAAGGAAGTTATTAGGGATATTTCTGTTGCCTAACATGACGTAGAGTCACATGACTCATGACTCAGAAAAAGCAATTTCGGAAACGTAATTGCGGAGGAGGTTTCACCGTTTGTGTTACTGACCTTCAGCAAGCCTCTTTTGCTTGCATGTTTCTTCGTCCTGCTGCACTGGAAAATTGTGGGGAAGAGATGGATGTCGATGATATTTGTTATTACAAAAGCATTCTGTCTAAAACCAATGGCTTTCTCGATTCAACCTGCTCATACTCTAGTTCATTCCCTTCTCCATTGTTAAAAGAAGCCAACGCAAGCAATCACAAAGAAAAGCACGGGAAGGTCAATCCAGTCCCCTGCCAAGAAGACAATTTCCATAGGGCTGACGAACTTTCCTCGACTCGCCGCCCAATTGTTACATGCCGGGATTTCAGCGAGCGGGAATTAGAAGGAGGGATCTTTTCCCCAGAAATGAATGTACTGTAGGCGAAATAATCGTCCACCTCTGAGATCCTCCTGCTGTAATTATTCCCCCTCTTTCATTCCCATGTCATTTCAGGATCTGGTTCTGATCGGCAGCGACGTTTCTGCTCGAATACGAGGGTCGGTCGGACCCATCCGCATGCATGACTTCAGGAGGTCCTGGGGAAACCCAAGTCCGACAAACCAACTAGTTACTGGAGAGTCGCAACAACTGGAATGCTTGTCACTTTAAGATTGCTCCTTCCTCGAAAACCGTGCGGCTGAACTGCTCTGAGCCCGAGTTAAGCTTAAAACTTAAAAGTTGTTCCGTCTTACAGCCCCATCGGCCTGTCATGCTGCAAAGATTGGCCCGTCTGACACCCGACCGGACTCAACGGTCAGAACGGCCGTTGACGCCATCGCTTCCAAAATTAGCACTTTCTCGATCCCCTGAGGTTTGCATCCAAAGAAGACTGGCAAGGCAGACAGCAAGTCGTGGAGCGAACACCTTGGCGGACTTTGTTGATTGGTCACGAACGTGCGAGTTGGCAATTCTAATTGGTCTCAGCTGGCAAGAGGACTTAGCATTGCTTCATACTTCTACTCTCTCCTCAATACAGAAATAGAGGGAATGAATCTGGCAACTTTCCGTGCCTGATGTCGGGATTGCCCCGATCTCCTTGAATTCTATGAGGCTTCCCTGATTGGCGGATTTCAGCCGGGGAAAATTTCAGGGGTGCGGCTAAGGCAAGCCGAAAAGGAGAACCCTGCCACCCGAAACGGTATAGCTTCCCTTTCCCTGTCGAGCGCACCACAACTTCAACAAGAGACACATATGAGAGGAAATCTCTAGCCGTGCTTTGAAGGATTGTGAAGTCCATTTCAGGTGCATTTGATCTGCCAAGACAGAAAATGGAGACGGTAAGCAACGGAAAATTACAAATTGAGGCGCATTTTATTCTTCGCTTATTCGTGCATGGCGCGAAGAAAGTGGGCGCTCATTTCCCAGGCTCAGCCACGACTCCTTCCAAGCACGATCCCCAGATTTTGCAATGCCAACACAATCTCGTTCCAGCTCATAAGAGGGGGGAGTCTATCTTCACGCCCGCCATTCCTTTGGGCAACCTTCTCAATTAGCATTTCTTGCACGATTCTCCATCACTCTTTTGGAATCATGCTGTCCACTCCTTTGACCGCCGTCCTTGCGCTGGCAACTTTGTCATCAGCTTCCGTTCTCCCTAATGCCAAACGAGATGCTCCTATTCTCAAACTTCCTGTCACTACCGTCAACCAAACATGTCCTCTCTCCAAGCGACAAGACGCTGTCTCTCTTGCAAACATTCAGACTGGGACCAGATACCTGATCAGCTGTGAGAGATCACATGATCAACCTGGGGATCTGTGAGCTGACTCGAAAATCTAGTCTCTATTGGAACCCCCCAACAAACCGTAAGGGTGGCAATTGACACTGGTTCGTCGGATACATGGGTGAATCCAACTTGCTCGACATCCGGCACCACAGCGGATACCACCTTGTGCAACGGCCTGCCCGTTTTCCAACCGGGGTCTTCATCAACTTTGCAAGACACGGGCGTTCCTATGAACCTCGCTTACGGGCGTGGCACTGCACAGGGAAAATATCACAAAGACACCGTGGTGCTTGGGGGTATGAAAAGACCTAATATTTATCGAGACTGTGCTCATATTTCATGATAGGCGGTACCATCACAGGACAGCAGTTTGGCGTTGCCACTTCTACTACCGACCTTCCGAATGGCTTCATGGGAGTTGGACCCGGGATCGAGCTCACTGGTTATCCTACAATCATTGATACACTTGCAACTGAAGGTATCACTCAGAGCCGGGCTTTCAGTCTTGACTTGCGTGGTGTCGACAGCGCAATAGGTAATACCTTGTTGACTGATATTCTGTCTACATCCTTCTAAGAACCTACAGGTTCAATCATCTTCGGCGGTATCGACACGATGAAGTACACCGGGGCCCTTGAAAAGTGTCCCATCATCCCCGCCGCAGAAGCGCCAGATAACTTTCACCGGTTCGACCCACTTCCCGCCTAATCTATCTTCCTACTGACACGTCCTTCCAGATACTGGGTTTACATGACCTCAGTAGGAATTACTAAGCCCGGCGCAGCTCCCAAAACGTACTCTGGGCTATCAACCCCAGCGGGTCAACCTGTCTTCCTCGACAGCGGCGGAACCCTCAGTCGCCTTCCAACCACCCTCTTCAACGCCATCCTCGCCGACTTCCCCACCGCTACCGCTGATCCAGCAGGCAGTGGAATCTACGAGGTCCCTTGTTCTGTCGCCGCACAGGATGGAACCATGGATTTCGGGTTCGGGAACACCGTTGTTCATGTCCCGTTCCACGAGTTCATCTGGCAGGCGGACACGAATCTTTGCGCTCTGGGTGTTGTTGCTGATGACTCCTCGTTTGTTTTGGGTGACACCTTCCTGAGAGCTGCATATGGTAAGAATATCCTAATGCATGAAGGGTGTTGCAGAGGAAAGCTGACAATTAGCAGTTGTATACGACCAAGACAACCAAAACTTGCACATCGCCAATGCAGCAGATTGTGGTACAAACCTTGTAGCTATCTCCAAAGGTGTCGACGCCGTCCCTTCTATCACCGGCGCCTGCGGTAGCTCCCCGACTACGCCTCCTTCCTCATCCACCTCATCGAAGCCCACGGTCTCGACTTCGTCCAGCACTCGTTACTCAAACTCTACGACGAAAGCCACCTACCCAAGCTCAACTCTGTCAACCGTCTACTCAACCACAACCTACACGGTTTCCTCCTGCGCTCCAACAGTGACGAACTGTCCATACGGTCACTTGACTACCGAGACAATCAGCCTTTACACAACGTATTGTCCCGTCGAAGCCACCTCTACACCAGTTGCCGCCACCTACACACCAATCGCCATCGCCTTCACACCAGTCGCCGTCACACCAGTCGCCGTCACCTACACACCAATCGCCATCGCCTTCACACCAGTCGCCGTCACACCAGTCGCCGTAACCTACGCACCAGTCCCCACAACAAATGCACCTATTCAGAGTCTCGTATATGTGACGACCACCTACACCATCTCATCCTGCGCTCCATCTGTCGAGCACTGCCCTTACGGATCGACGACCACTGAGACATATGCCGCTTATACTAACGTTGCACCCACTGAGACTGGTAGCGTGTATCCTTACGTTACGCCCACTGGGACCGGCAGCGTGTACCCTTATGCCACGGCAAGTTCGAAGGGACAGGAGTTCACTGGTGGTGCTGGCAAGGTTGTCGGAGGAGCCGGAATGTTGATGCTTGTTGGTCTTGCTGGATTGGCTTTGTTGTAGAATCTTAATCGAGAGAGACGGACGGGAATTTTGTTGGGGTGGGGGGAAGAGAGAGTGGGGGTTAGTTGAG
Source organism: Hyaloscypha finlandica (assembly GCA_021399475.1). Taxonomy (NCBI): domain Eukaryota; kingdom Fungi; phylum Ascomycota; class Leotiomycetes; order Helotiales; family Hyaloscyphaceae; genus Hyaloscypha; species Hyaloscypha finlandica. The sequence continues at coordinate 62,257 of JAJTUR010000065.1, read as the reverse complement.
AGCCCGTGATCTGTGTTTTGCAGTTTTGTCGATATTGCTTTACTCCGGAGGACATCTCTGGTGAAAAAATTGTATTATTAATATATCAACACACTTGATTCTCTTCTAGATGCGCTCGGTCTAGTGAAGAGCTGTTCCAGATGAGACGGCTTTCATGAAAATGGAAGCTAAGAGCAGTTTCTGGATATATGAGACTTCAGTGGATCTGGCTAATCTACCGAGTAGCTCCAAACAATACTTCAATCTCACATGCTACTCATCACACAACTGTCACGGTTCTTTCCCCAAAGTCGCCTCGAATGGTCTCGATGCTTTCCTTTTCGATATATAACACTGCCCTAAAGTATGTACCATCCGTCTTCGTTGGATAGAGAAGGAGCCAGAACAATTCGTGGGTTGATTTACCAATGGTGTCCGTCTCGCAACCAAGTCCGTTGTTCTTTTCTGACCTACTAATATGCCAGCTTCGAAGCAGGAGCGCAAGTAGGTTCGGCACCCAGCTAGTGCTCCGTTTGGCCTTCAGCAATAAGCGGCTGCTCCGAACCCCTTTCCCGCATGAGCATATCCAGGAGTGAGCTTAAAGGCTAGAGAATGAGCGCCACGGTCTCCAAACGATAATTAAAAAATACTTATAGTCAATGTGAGGTGAGTTCGAGAGTGGAGTGAGACTTCCAGACGGTACCCAAGTGAGAATATCAGGATTCTTACTTTGGACCCAGACCACCAGGCAGAAGCTGTTCTGCTCGTCAAAAGCGTTGCAAAGCTAGATGTTCTGTAGGTTAGAAAACGTGTTTCGAGTGGCAGGGGAAGCAGGGAGAGTGCGGTACATACATACCAATCCCGTTTCGTAGCAGAAAAAGCTTTCATCCTCAGATAAATCAGGAAACTCTTCAGGATAAGAGAAAGAATGAAGATTGACAGTATCGGAGTGTCGATATTTGTCAGCAGTCACAACTCCTTATGGACCCAAGACGTTGACACCCCGGTGTCGTGAAGAATCTTAGAGGCACCGAATTTCCCCTCACTTGCTTCTTCTGCCTACTGGTCGTGATGGCGGGACAAGATTTGCGCGGCATTTGTCGCGATATATTTGACGAGTTCGACTTCGAAAGTTCAAAAATTTGAGCAACATTGAATTAAGAGATGACAGTTGTCAGGTTGAAGTTCACGTTCTGGAATGATATTGTAGAACGAGGTGGCGGAGGATATGCAGGGCAGTCCGGGGAGCCTATTTGACTCCCGAACTTTCTCAGGTATTGGATGCAGGTTCAATAGTCGTTATGAAACCGCAACAAAATATGAAATAGTAGTTCAGCTACATCGCACCAAAGCAAAAAGGTAAGAGGAGGTCAAAGATCATCACCATGTGATAAAATATCAATCCATCTGAGTTTGAGTTCATATGTTAATCGTTCCTTTCCCATTTTCCATCTGGCTTGGATTACCAATAGTAATAGGCCGCGTGGACGAGTGGCTTGCGGGCACAACGCAAGTCCGGCCAAATCTATCTCAGCTGGCTTAATAAGACTAGCAGGGCTGCGTAACCTGCAACCTGGAACGCAATTTTCTCTGAATCTTTCCAAGCAGCTCCCATAACAACTATCCATCGGCTACGCGACAAACAATCTAAACGATTAGCCATGCCGTTTGTGATAGATGACATCATTGGGCTCGTTGGGATCGTTATCGCGGTACCAGGCCTCGTGCAGACCTTCATTCATGCATCCCGATGGCTGTCGAAACGACTAGGCGAGATTTCGCCGTCCTCAGAGAAGACGGACATACATAGGACTCCGATCGAATCGAATCAAATCAAATCCAGGGTATATTCGATTCCACGGTTTCGAATCGAACCTAGTCTAAGGTTCGATTCGTACGAATATTCGCTATATTCGACGAATATTCGAAGTTCGACGAACCCACGTGACTTATCTTCATGATCGACAAGGTGAAGGCAAATGTCTACTCGAGTACAAGTCTTTTCCCGGCCTGTCCTACAAGGATGCATACATCAAAGCCGTGGATCTTGCTCGAAATGTCCAGTTTTTCAATGCTTCTAACGGATTGCCAGAACTCATTGATTTCCAGGGTACGAAGGCCACCCCATTGCAAGATCAACGCTTTACCTTCGTTTTTGCGTTCCCCAAGGACCGTACAAAGCCGCGTTCTCTTCGAGACGTCTTCTTGGATCCTATCAATACACCTCCACCTCCAATCCCACGCAATTTTCGCTTCATTCTTCCTAGGAAACTTGCGGAGTCTATTTGCCATGTTCATGAGCAACAGCTTGTTCATAAGTGCCTACGACCAGAGTCCGTATTGCTCTTCGAGCCCTCTCCTGGTCATTCCTCCGAATTGAAGTATCCGAAATCCTTAGGATCACCAACTCTCGCAGACTGGCAATATGCTCGAACGACATTCCAAGTCTCCAGACGAGAGGCTTATGACGACTGGACCTTGGCGATGTATCAGCACCCAAAACGCCAGGCTCTTCCTGGCGAAGTTGCGGAGTCCAAGTACAAGATCGGCCACGATATTTACAGCCTTGATGTCTGCCTTCTCGAGATCGGCTTGTGGGACTCTTTCATTATATACGACAACAATGTCCCAAAACTATCTCATCTACTATCCGAGGTGAAAGCAAAATGCAAAAAGGAGAACAGTCCTGTTAGTCAAAATCTAACGGAGTCTCAAATTAAGCAAAAAGTCTACATTACTGTCGCTGGGGACCAGCTTAGCTATGAAATGGGAGAGGCTTATTCAAAGTTAGTGATAAAGGTCTAACATGTATTGAGCGAGGCTTCGGAAATGTCTTGATGTTTGTGGATAGTGAGAGCCGCGATTGGTATGAGCAAGGGGTGCTCTTCATTCAGGAGATACGAAAAAGTCTTGTCGATGCAAGCACCATGGCGAGTGGTATATACAATACGATCTCATAGCGTTCCTTAGTCTCATATGACCATTGATGATGAAGGTAGTTAGGATTTTAGTTTTCCATCTTGGTATTGAGAGAATAATTCAAAGGATCTTCATTCTGTCGCACGGCGTTTTTGAGAAGTTCCGGCTAGCAGCTCAAACACTCATGGCTCTTATATAGGTTCTCTCGAAGGTTCTCAAAGCTCGAAGCAGTGCGGAGCTCGTGTACAAAAACTGGAGAAGATATTAGCCACCAGACGCAAACCTCGCTTTGTACTCCGCTTCACTTCAACCTTCCGCATCAGACAGATCGATCCAGTCTGCGAACGATCCAGTCTAGGTGCTGATAACGTTGTGGAAGGAAGGGAGAAGGAGCTAGGAGCCAAGGGAATGAGATGGCAATACAATCAAAAGACGCTTGGTTGTAGCTCTCCGCGGACGAATTCTTCGTTCAAACACTTCCTGCAGCCACTTCATTCCGTATGCATCATTTGTCCATCCATTCGGCGGACCTCTAAAGAATAGATCGTCTTGCTTTTTAAACCCCTCTACCCAGGTGTTTTGAAGGTCTCTGGAGTTCTCCTCATGAGGCAGAGTCGCTGGTGTTCGTTCGACGAGGCACGCATGCAATGAGGGGATAAACTCCTGGTTCCCATCTCGAAACGTCTCCGGACAGTCGAATCGACAGTCGGTTTTAATCCGATTAGTAAAGCGGAAAAGCGTGTTTCAGCTACCCCCGTAGTTTCTCATCGTTCATATAATATCTTGACTTAAGATATAGTGACTTTAGTAGTATTCGAGGCCGAATTTGCATTGGCCCGATGCACTATTCGCGACCAAAAAAACTCTAGAGGGCCGGAGATAAGGTATTATTTACCTGGTCAAGGGGGTTGAATAGGAGGGTGTCTCGCTTAGTGCTACACGCGTAAAGCTAATATTTTTTCTTAGCCGCCGTAGGCGGCCTGTCTTTAATATAATTAAGTAGAAGCCGTATAGCGAAATCACTATTAGCTTCTGTTCTTTTAGAATCTAAAGTCCTTTTGTTTCTATAATTACTCCTACTAAAGTTATAGCTACGTAATGAAGGGGGTATATTGGGAGGTGTAGCGCCCGCTAAAAGGCTCGCTTAGCACTCCGAACCCCCTACCCTTAGGGCGCTGTCCGCCAGCGTAATCTGTACGCGCGAAAGCAGCACTTTTTAGTCGCCCCCACAGGTCGTTTTGACTGATTTTTTGTTCTAGAATCGCGAAACCGCATACACGCTCTCATAATCTCTAATTTTTAGGTCCGTACGATTTTTTTGGGCTAGGGGCAGGGCGCGGGGGGGAGGGTGCGATTACGCGGGCGGCCATTTTAGTAGGGGGAGGGTAGGGGCTTAGCGCGAATAGGGGTAGGACTTTTTCTAAGGGTTCAGGCTTAATTCAATACGTGGAGGTATACTAGTGAAGTCGTAGTTTTTAGTCGAATATATAATTATTGTATTAATAAAGCTATCTTTGGTTCTTATATATATCTTCAGTTCAGATTTCGAGTTCAGAAGGAATTTCGGAGCTTATCGCGCGACTATACAAACCCCTACCAAGTGGCGATAGCGCTAGAAAACCCCTGGAAAACGCGGCAGAATCGAACCTAATAGGGTTAAAACCGACTGTCGATTCGACTGTCCGGAGACGTTTCGTTCCCATCTTGTGTTGACTGCCGACATTTGCCTGCTTCGTACGCCTCCCGGGACATAATCCTGCGCCTTTTGCTCTCTATTCCAATCAAGCATCCCTTCTCGTCGAAGTTCCATATGTTCTCGGCCGTGATATTGTGTTCGTCTACAGCTTCTTCGAGCTGTTGCCAAAGAGTGGTCAGCGAGGTTCATGACTATATAACAACGAAGGCAACGCGAAATTTGACTCAACTAGCTCATAGAAATGCTTATACGCGGGAGGTTATTCGCCCTTAAGACGCTTATTATCAATACTCTTCCAAGTATAGCCTTATTTTATTACGCTGCGTTGTGTGAATTCAAAGGGAGAAAGGGAGAGATTCGCACCAAAATCTCAGTTTCGTTTGCGTATCGCTATCCCTCACCTACAAGGCGTGCTACAGCGATGTGCGAAACTAGCTTTAATTCCGATTTTTTTAGCGAACACCAAAAATCGTGTGGGAAATCAAATCGCGATTCCACCACCCTTTGGCCACGACACCAAATATTATCTAAACGATAAGAGCTCTTAGAATGTTAAAGCTTAATCTATTATAATTAATTTAAGCCTAATAGCTCTACTTTCAAATAAGTAATAGTAAAGTTATTTTTAGAAAGTATTTTTAATCTTATTTTTAAGGTAGTAAGAACCCCGCCCCCTCGATTTTTCAAGTTTTCAGTCCAAACCACACTATTTTCCTAATAACTTTATACTTATTAATCTAGACTATAAACTATAAACCTTAAACTAATTAGTACCTAGCAGAAATTAATATCTAAGAGAGCTTTTATAATATAAATCATTTTTGAGAGTATAGTTAATAGGTTTAATAGAATTCACATAGAAAACTTGTAATAAAATTACCTTTTTCTTAATTAGTTTTCAATTACTTATTTCTAATAAAAGCTATATAGCTTAAATTAACTATATTATATCCTATTTTAATATTTAAAGAGGATTTATAATTTAAATTATTTTTGAGAATATAATTAGCGTTTTTAGTGAAAATCATAGAAAAATATATAGGAAAATCGCCCTTTTCTTAATAACTTTTTACTTACTTATTTAGAATAAGAGCTATATAGCTTAAATACGTTATACTATATCTAATATTAATATTTAGAAAGGATTTATAATTTGAATTATTTTTAGGAGTATAGTCGGTAATATTAGTGAAATTTAGTAAAAATCTATTAATTTACCTAATTACTTATATTAGTAAACGACTACCGGGCTTAGGCACTAATGCTATTAGTGCCTATAGATACCTAGGCTATCTATCATTCGATTAACTTACTTTTTGATCAGGAGTTATGGTTATTGAGTAATTCGCGATTTAGTAATTATGGTTCATACGCGACGCGATTTCCACACACGTTTTTTGAGGCTCGCTAAAAAATCGATTTTAAAGCTAATTTCGCACATCGCTATATACGGGTGACCATAGCGACCAAAAGGGTCAATGGCTTTTTCCGCGAAATCGAACTTTTAGAAAATCGCATTTTTAACCCACCACGTACTATTTACTTTAATTATTCCACTTTTAATGTATCGCACGCATTACGTAGTACTAAAAATACCTTCAAAGATTAATCTTAAGCCTTAGAAATAGTCATATGAAGCTGTGAATTATATATAGTTTATATGATATGGTCAAAAATACGATTTTCCTAAAATTCGATTTCGCGGAAAAAGCTATTAACCCTTTTGGTCGTTACGGTCACTCATAACTATAGCGACCAAAAGGGTCAATACTTGATTTTCGCCATAATCCAGAACCCTTAGATATTAGGATCAAGGGTCCCTATACTACTACTACCTTTAATGTCCCACTTCTCCCTAAGGTTATTAATGTAATCTTTACCTAACGAGTGTAAGTTACTTCTCCTGAGTTTATACGATCTATACTAAGTAATATAGTGGCTAAGTCAATACTTAAACTCCTTATACTACTTATGAGAAGGGTCAAGGTATATTTGTGGAGTATAACTAAGAATCTCATCTTTATAAGGCTCAAGATCAGTCTTTGGAGCCATTTTTAGTACCGTGTGATACGTGCGATACGTTGAAAGTAGAATAATTAATATAAGTAGTGGGTCAAAAATGCGATTTTCCGAAAATTCGATTTCGCGCAAAAAAGCCATTGACCCTTTTGGTCGCTATGGTCAACCAGACTGTAGGCGAATTGTAGGTGGGAAATGCCGAACCATTAGTTCGTATCTGAGCCGCTGTGGCGTTGGGCTGGGGTGTCAAGCTGCGACCAAACTTCCCCACCTGCACTCAGACCGAAATCACCTAGCAATACGAGTGGATATACACAAAACATATCCGGCTCTCTGAGAGAGAGACTCTTCCTCCAGTTATCATCGTGATTATTCAATGGAGGGTCACATAAGAGTACTGTAGGCCAACTGCGATTAGTACTGAAACCAATGGCTTCTGAGAACGGTAACATACTATTCCTGGGTTTGATATCACGATGAATGATTGCATCGTGCGAGTCCTTAACAGAGAAAGTTATTCTTTCAGTAATCCAGGTAGTTTCTGGACTTTCAAGGGCGATATCGAGTACATTACGGGGTGGAGTCCTGGTTAGACGATTCAAGATTGCCCTCGTGTCTGTTTTTTCGGTGATCTTCTTTCTTTGGATTTCGACGCCATGGTTGCAAAGCGATAGTGCAGCACTCAAATGAAAGAGGACATAATCGGATACCCGATTTATAAAGGAGCTCCTATTACCTAATTGTAGCGCCCGGTTCCCAAATCGCTCGTATTGGTGTATCGGGGATCACACATTGGCCGTGACTGTCGAACTGACTTGTGCCGAGTCCACCCTCAGATTCAGCTCAAGGACAAACGCCCGACCCCCACACCATCTGTCTTGTGGAGCCCCCTTGCCTCTGTAAACCGCCATCGCTCTGCTCTTGGGTGGGATTCGACAGGCTGTATGACCTGGCTATTTTTAGTCCCGAATCATATTTGTTCTGCCAACAGCGTATGCAATGAATGCTGCAAGGCAGGCTCAATGTATCCTGGAGGCGTATATCATACATTATATTCCCTTCTGCGCATTAGCTCTTCTTTTCTCTTCTCCACATGTTTGTTTCCTTTAATGAGCGATTCACTTGCGACTTTCAGCGCCAAATCCCCTATTCAGCGTGTGGTTCTGGAGTTTAGCGAAGGTCAGCCTGAAATTCAATGATCAGTTTTTGGTGTTCCTTTTTATCTTGGCTGTGCGACGCGAAAAAGCTGTAAGCACCATTGAAGGATATAGAGCAACATAAATATCTCAATCGTGGGATAAACGAAACAAACCCCACAGAGTTTGTCTATCCGCTCAGATGCCAGGACTATTGAAATTCCTAATTCTCGCAACCTTTCCAGTCGGCGTACTAGCAACTATTATACCTCTCACATATCAATCCAGCGGTCTAACATTCAACGACTGGGTTTCGCTCTTCACTCTGTGTTTTGCACCCCTTATCGCCCATGTTCTTGCCGGCGTACCCACCATCGTCTACCTTTCACAAGATCGACCTACCTGGCGCCAAAAGCTCAGTCTCTATAACCCAACAACAATCCTATGGCGCTATTTCGCGACCGCCGATCGTCGTCTAAGAGCCAAGCGTTGGAACGCTGCTGATATGTCTTCGAGTAATATATACTTCTGGACGCGCGTCGGTTGGGATGGATCCGAAGCACTGATAAGGAAGAGTCAAGCGTATTGCGTATCATTGCCTCGAAGTAAACATGCGACGTTGATCTCGGGGAGCACAGCGAAGACACTCATCGTTACTTTACAAGGAGCGAATTCCCTCTATTACCTCCTCTGGAGCAACTTCGAAACCACAAACGCCAACAACTTCATAACCGCGGCTTCGGTTGGGTCACTGTTCTCTCCTCTTGCTATTATAGGATTGCTAAGACTCGTCGCTTGCTTTTGGTTGACGGAAGATTTTGTTTATATCAATTGTGAGGAAGTTCAGACGACTACTGCGAGATTGAATGTGGAGATCGAGCAGGAGCAAGAACAGATCCAACTGGTGCCGATGCATATACGCGCACACAAACCTTCAACGATAATACATGAACCTTTGGATCTCTCAGACGCATGGACAGGAGAAGACTATCGTTCTCCTAGTACCTGGCCGAGCTGGCTATTCCGGACGCTCTTTCTTCTCCTCATCATGGGCCTCACCATTCTATGCACTGCAAACTTGATACCTGCATTTTCCAGGAACACCACCTATACTCCCACGGTCTTTTGCATGCTACTATTCTACGACATCTTGCTCGTAATCACTGTAACCGTTCTTGGATATCACTTCATCCGAAGCCGCAACACAACCACAGTCTTGCCCTGTACCTCTTCTTTATGGTATCAGGCGTACACTGACATGCTATTCATTTCCATGCTCGTACTTATCATAACCGCCTCACTCGAAAACTGGAAGTCACCGTGCGGATTCTATACAACCTACCCAAGCAACTGGATGTTTTGTGGCGCCACACTTTCATCTATGAAGAACACTACAGACGGGGTTTTTGGACTCGCTGTCATTGGAAATGCGACCACTGGTTTGGACTTCAATTTCGCACAGCCACAGGGGGAAATGAGTCTTCTTTATTTCTACGGCTCGTGTCAAGGCTGGTTTTATGAGAATGATGATCTTACTGGTGCAGAGGGTTTCCGGTTTGTGAACACTACGGACCGGACTTCGTTCTTACTATACGGGGCATGAGCGGCTGTGTCTGGCATCAAAACGGGTGGAGCTTGTTAGCGGCTAGTAATGCAGATGTATTGAGGCATTCTCTATACTTAATCCTACTATAATCTCGACGAAAACTATCGTACGCAACATTTTAGCGCGGAAGGAATAGCGGTGCGCTATAATCATGGATATCCGCGGCCGGGGATGTAGAGTTGCGGAGGAAGGAATTCGCGAGGCGAGTTCATTCGGGTTCCAATACACCCACAGGCGAGCAGCCACCAGTGAGCCGAAGGGTCTTGGCGAGCCTGATGATCCGCTGGGAGTGGTGACTTGCTGATTCCTTTCAGGTAGTTCGATACACTCTGCATCAATCAATCAGATTATGATGAGAAGAGCCAACAAGTGCCGATGATGGGCAAAATATGATGTAGCCTCCATTGACAGCGCTGTACGGATCCTCGAATGTAGCCTCCTTGCGAACCCAGTAAGACTTGCCGGTAGTAGGAATTGTGACTGTGTATCCTTGGGACAGCATCTTTGCCCTCGACGGCAAATTCCTAGGGCTTGCGCCGATGTGGACCTTGAGACCTGTGAGGTCATTGGGATAACTGATGTCGACGCGACCTGGCGTGCGGGTTTTCTTGCCCATGAGCGCTAGGGTCACTGGGGCGAGGCGCTCAACCTTCCCTTTATACCATGTAGGAAGAGCGGTGGGCTCGGTTGCGCCTTCAGGGCGGTAGTTCCGGAAGCGTTTGCCCATTTCGATCTCGTCAGTTCGATGCGGAGGTGCGTGTGCACTTGCCGCGCCATCCAGGCGAGCGGAGCGTTGACGAGACCTCGGCGTCCTCAACCCAACCTAGGTCACCATGACATCCTGGGAAGCACACTTGAGTGACGTTGGTTCTATAAGTAGTATTACAGCCGCGACTCCGGATTTGCCCTTTTTCGTTTTACTGAGAGTTCTTGACTTAGAAACAACACTTGATAAATTTCAAACAAGGACATAACGTGATAAAAATGCTTCGTCGTCCTTCCATACTCCTCTCACAAGATCGCGTCCATTCAAAACTTCGCAACCATCCAGCTTTTTGCCGGGTCGATCCACCAGCCACGAAATCGGCATCCGACGCGAGTTGGAGGTAGGCCTTGGCGCAACCACTGAGTCTGCAGCCGGAGTGAAAATATATCCGGAATCGTCACAGTCAAACACACTCGACGTAGATGTATTGGCAGTGAAGTCGTCTGTCGCTCTTCGTCCACACCATAAGCATCCTTTCTGCATAACTGCATTGCTGACCCAGCCGAGTACGTCTGGGTGATGAGGAAGGTCAATCATCTGGGCCATGATATCAGCGGTGGGCCCCTGTGGTAAAGATAGCGATGGTGACTCTGCCTCCCCGGCTTCAAGGGGGCGATGGTTATTTCTGATATCAAGCCAAAGAGTGGTCGCTACTTCCGGAAGGTCGAGGGATCGAAACCGGCAGATAATGGCCCAAAAGATGTCTTTCGCCAAGCGCCCCAGAGACAAGTTAAGATAGACTTCTTGACCCTCCTGGCTCGCAGTGCGCCACTGATGGTTGTATTATTGCTGAATGTCCGTAAAGTCAACCTGGTAATGAATGTGCCACAAATCTCCAATCAGCGATAGTCCTTCATCGTTAAATTGTGGCTTCCTTAGAAAGTATTGACCCCCAAACTCCTCAACTATTGGTAGGTCGTCAAGAGTTGTGTCTAGATTTGGGATCCATGAGAAGAACGGCTTTTCCAGCTTGCCTTCCTTGTCCCGCTTCAATTTGGCGCCAAAAAGCAGGGACAAATCACCATTGGCAATGGCCATGGCATAGGCGCATACCGCTAGACTGCTAGCTCGGCTTGTGCTCTTCTCTAGCTCGTCGCCCCGCTGTGTCCAGCCGAACTGCGTAATTGCAAAGGTTGGCGATAATGGCGAGCGCATCGGGAACTCTTGAATGCTCACGATGTGCCAAGAGAACCAGTGCTTGAGCTGCATTGCAAGCGTACCGATGGTCCGGATCTTCATGAAATGAAATGGGCCCAGCATGGAGAAGCTTGTCTGAAACGGCCTCGATTCGCGCATATTCTTTCCTGTTGACGATGCTGGTCACGGAGGTATCAGCCTGTGGATGGGTTGGGTCCAACCGGCGATGCAGCAAGCTGCATGGCTAAGCTCCTCGAGGGTTATCTCGATTTCCACTGATATTCTCATGGAGCCGTTAGCGTTGCTCGGTTCAACTAATTCTGGATGGTGCTGTATAGGTAAGGAGAGTCATTTCGGGCCCCGCGGCTGCCGCTTCCTGGAAACACCATGCACGAGAATGCCAATCATCATTCATCAGAAATTCCAGGACCTCAATGGCGTTCAAGACTTCCTCCGTGTTGTGAAAAGACTCGTTGTGAATTGCCTTGAAGAGGGCCTCCAGATGAGCCTGCTTTTTAATGGGGGTAGTGAGCAACGCAACCGCATGGCTAGCTTGTTCGTATACGAGATCCATGGACTGGATGCCGCACTTTTTGTCCGTACGATCATCCTGGACGATGCACTCCTGGTCAATCCAAATCAAGTGAATGTTGCGAAATGCCGCGAATGCTATCGCTCGATCCAGGACTTTCTTTGCGGCCTTGTTTTCGCGGTCACCACGTTTTCTGGAGACATGATACTTTGGCTGTGACGGGTCTTTCTCTTGCCAGTGATACGAAATCACGAGATAATGATTGTAATCACCGAGCTCGCCAGGCTCGGTTATAGCGAATCTTGATATTGGTTCTTCAGGAACGGATGCGTCCGTGAGCATTCGCAGAAAGACTCTGAGGTGTCAATCTCGGCGTTTTCATCTGACCTAGTGAGGCTACGCTGGCTCGCCAAATCACTTGGTTGGTGTGGCTGTGTCTCAATACATGTATCCTTCGTTCTTTCTCGTCGAGGACGTAACATTGCCACAAGCCCACGTAGACTGCGGGAAATAAACGAACAGATCACATCGGGGCAAGAGTAGTGTCGATGATCTGCTTTGGAATCGTCCGAAACGGGTGACAAACTGTGACCGTGCAGTTCGCTGGCGTTGCTGCTCTCCTGAGTTTCCTCAGTTAGCTCGCCATCACGAAGGGCATCGACATCGTCCATAGCGATGAATCTTAACTGCTTGACCCATTTCTGCGCTGCCTCTCGCGGAACGAGATGAGGCTTGATATGATGCACTTCATCTCTAAATTGCTCATGTGAACTGCATGTTTTTCGTAAGGGGTCAGCGATGTCGCGCCGCATTGAGGCGTCCAGTCTATTTCATAATAAAAGCGGTCCAAACTTTAGCTCTATATAGCGGCAGTGGAACGAAGGATTGACGTTTAGGGAAATCTTTCTTTCCCCAGAAGCTTTAAAATTTGCAAAATTCTTCCATCGTTTGAAATTGTGATCACAGGAATCCCCGTCATAACTTTCTGTATGTCGTGTGATTCCCCAATGGCGTACCATGAACGAATGGTATCAAAGATAACTCCTCGCTAATGTATACCTCAGCTGCCAGCTCAATCTGGGAGCCTTTTGCAGATTTGCGTCTCATAACACCGAACTGCCAGAGAGCCGAGTCCAGACTTTCTAATCGAAGAGATATTAGATCTCCTCTTAATACTGAAACATTTTGACCTTTCGCTCATAGAACTCCTTATCATCGCTAGTATCGTCGTGCGGCAGGCCGTGTAGTGTGGGACGTTGTGAGGCGCACAATAGCAGGGTGATGCACAAGTAGCCAAGGTAAGTGCACTGTAGAGTAACGCTTGCAAGTATAACTGATTCCAAGAAGTAACCTTAATTACGTAGACTAATTCATACCTATTCCCAAAGCTCAGTACGTATTCCTATATACTCCCCAGTATCCGAATAGACGAGCGCTAATCTCTCACCTGATTAGGAAATACGATCCAGTGCCCTGATATACTATATAAAAGCCTTAACTAAACCAGGAAACCATATGTAGGACGCCAGTGGCCCGCTCGTGTTTCGTCACGTGTGCTCTCCACACATGTGCCCCTCACAAGTCTTCTATGTCCATATTAGATAATGTCTTACCTATAATGGATTTTATTCTTGAGCTTTTTGAGTGAGGGAAAGCCTGATATTAGAAGGACAAGATAATGGCGTTAATATATAATTCCGGGTAAGTAAAGATGGGAAAGTACCATAATATGACTAAAGAGAGTCCTGCTTATATTACTACTATTGTTTTGGACTCTAATTTGAAATGGAAGTATGCGGAGACTAATTGGAAGCATGAGTGGGTTCCAAAGGCGAGAGCTATGATGGAAGACCTCTGGGAAGAGTACAAACCTGATCCTTAATAATCTTAATTAATTACCCCGCTGTGAACTGAAGCTTCTACTCAGAATACCTTTAGCTAGTGGAAGAAACGTTACTAAGGAACACTAAACCTTGAGGACGAATATAAGAGATACTGTGTAGCTGAGTGTATATACGACGTTGATTTAAGAGTATGGTGGTTAGAAAAGACTTAGTAACTAGCTATCCTAATCTTAGCCATATGGTATTAGATATCTTAAGTATTCCTGCTATGTTAGCTGACCCTAAGCGTCTGTTTTCTAGCGCTAAGTTACTGATTTCGGTTCTACGGAATAAGCTCGGTGTGGATATTATTAAGGCGTTTAAGTGCTTGAAATCGTGGTATAGGATCAAAGGATGGGAAGCTTAATCATAGTGGTTAGAGAAAATTATTGGTGTTGAAGCTGGTTTGATCGGATAAAGTCACGTAAAACTGGTAAACTGCGGTTTAAACTGCGGTTTTGAGGATATAATCGTAGTTCAGTTTAGTGGAGAGATACCTCGGTTTAGTTTACTTAAAATGCACCACAGTTTGAAAACGCGGTTTGCACTATGCCCTACACTGACGATGGAGAAATGCCTCTCGGAATGCCGACGAAACAAGACTTCATTTACGGCTCTGCTACATACTCTTATTCAAATCACGCTTGCTGCAGACGTCTATCCAAAGGCCAAATTTGGTTTCTCGCGATTGGCTGTGAATCTTCGGCCCCTGTTGAAAGTCAACCCAGGTCGTGATATGTTTACAAATGCTGCCAGCACGTACTATCGAGTACAGCCTCTGTCCAAGTATCCGCGCTTGCGCAAAAGTTCCTCCGCCGCCGGAAGAGCCCACATTGGTTCAAGACCTGACAATCGACGCATCAAAAGTTTGGAAATTGGCAATGGCATACAAGAAGGACTTGAACCGCGCCACGTACGAATCCGGTAGAGTCATGCAAGACTTTCTTATTTGCAAGATTCTCGAAGGGGATCTAGCAGACTTCAGCTTTGTTGGCCAAGGGCTTTACCAGAACAACTCTTTCCTGATCTCAAACTTGTGTGTGTTCGAGCCGAGAGAGGAAATGGTTGATGGCGGATGGAGTATCAAGGACGTTGGCTTTTCATCTGGGGTAATCCGGGCAGCATTGAGTGATTTTGGGCCTGTATTTGACGTGGCCAGTGTCAAGGGTGGAGACTGTGATCTCGGCCAGCCACGAGGAAGGCCTGCTGAAGGACGCGATGGTGAAGGACTTGTTGAACTCGGTATTGACAAGGCTCAAGCTGTTGATCTACGCTTCTTTCCATTGGGTTCTCATGATAACGACCTCTGCTTTCCTTTGGATGTTGTCTTTACATTCGTTGATCTTGGGAGAGGATGAAGTCACGAGAACTTTCAAGCATGAAATTGTTTGCTGTGGTGGTCTCATTTTCAAGCCAGACAGCTCTAGTAAATCAGGAGTGTCTACAATATTATCACTCTTCCAGAACTTCCATCTCTCAGAAAGGCTTTGACTATGCTGCTCTCCTTTAGCTCCAGATCCAACTGTCACGAGTCTGCCATGGTCACGTGTAAGACATTCAAGGATGTCTCATGCCTCAAGTGCAGAGCTAAAATGCTCAGCCCCCCAACCTGATTGGCCGCCCTCAGCCTCATGCCCTCGATTTCATGCAGCCCGCGCGGGCAGTGCCCTCTGCCCTCTGCCATCCCAAAAACCTGCCCCCGTGGCAGCCTTCCCGAAGCTGCTCCAATTCGAGCGCAACTCTTTGGCTTTTAACGTTTCGGTCGGCCGCATCCTTTTGAACAAACACATACCTTTTTCATCTCGCCGAAAGAGTCATTGCCGATTGCTGTATGAAGCTTTTCGAATTGAGCGATTATGGATCCTAACTGGATCTTCGAGAGGGGAGCCGATCCTCGAAATACTGAGCATGGCCACATAAAACCTCTTACTTATGGGATGCCGGGCCAGGGCTACGGGCCTCAAGCACATTCGTTCAATTGTTCCAATTCCGATCTTGAACCCTTGCCATGTGACGCAGGCTTACCAGATGTTACCTCGATGGCAGATCTCCCTGGGGATTATTTGAATATCCTATCCCTAGATGCCAACATATCAATATTGGATGATGTGGGCTTCCAATTCCATAGTACCATATATGGAGATACACTTGCACCAAATTGCAACACCAACTCGCAGCCACCATTGCCAAACCTTTGGAATTCTTCCGCTGAACAAAACACTTTCCAGAGCGATCGACTCTTCAACCAACCTACCCAGGTTTCAATGACCCCAGCACGTATGGCAGACGCTGGGCGGCACCAAACAAGCCAGACTGCCAGTTCTTTCCCACCCTCGAACGGTTCCACGGATCTGGTCCCAAAATCAAGGGGTTTGAAAGTGTCGTCTCCGAGACATACAAAGCCGTTGAATACAGCACGCTCCCGAGTGCGGAAGAATCGAAGACGTCTATCAGCACAGAAAGTGTCAAATGCTTCCACCTTGACACAGTCAGCCCTAGGCAAGGAAGTGATGTCACAATCAAAAAAGTCCCAGACGAATGCGATCTTCCCCGATTGGATAATCGGTGTTGAAGCATCGAAGACACACACAGCCGAGATCCAGAACGCCTTTGCGGGCATTCAAGAATCTGTCAAAACGTTCTCGCAATTCTCCCAATTGAAAGCCACAGACCTTCTCGATCAAGGTGCAGAATTGGTAAATGAATTTAAACGACTAGTCATCGAGGAGGAGAGTTACGGCAAAAGATGCTCCAATGTTGACGAACTGCCTCAGCAGAGCACAACCTCCTCTTCGCATGATTCGATGTCCGACTCTGAACTGGTAGATTTGGAGTCCGTCACAGACAACACTTCAGTCTCTTCAGCAGCTTGCCATCCAGTCATCGAAACTCAAGCCAACTCCTCCACGAACGATGACAAACAAGAAGCTGCACACATTCACTGCTCCCAATGTGGAAACAAGCCGCTATACTATTGCACGATTGAAGACTGTACCCCCAGGTACTCCACTCACTCTCTCGCCGAATGGAAGCGACATGGGAAATGCCAGAAGCACTCTCAGCAGGAACGATTCATGTGCCTGATGTGCCCCAGCTCGCCCCCAGAAGTCGACATGAGTGGCGACCCCGTGTGTGAATTCTGTGATCATTCAATTCCCAACATGGGAGCAGATTTGTCGGTGCACTATCTCCAGTGTCAATCTGCTCAAAAAGACGGAACGAAATATGGACGAAAGGATCGCCTCATTGCTCATCTTCGCATTAAGCATACTAGCGTCACCAATCCAAGCCAAGTTGCCGAAACCGGCAAGTACACCATCGACAGCGAGTGGCCTCGACAATGCGGCTTCTGTGGAGAGATGTTCGAGACCTTAAATGCAAGGATGGATCATATTGCGAAGAAGCATTTTGAAGAAGAAGGCCTGAACATGTCTGCATGGAAGCTGCCGTTTCCACGATCGAGAGATGATCGCCCCGGATTCAATCCTCATTCCAAGGACGATGATGACGATGATAGCGACAACGACATGGGCGGGGGCGGCGGCCCTCCAGTCTATAACGGTGGGGATACTCTTCGAAAATCCCCGACCTCTTCCAGTTCAAGTCACCAAAATACATCAAAAGGAAGTCGATGCCAAGGCAGCTCTCACGGATACACGAAGCGAAGACATGACTTGTCCCAACGATGTTTTCACAGTGAAGAACCCGGGTGTCCAGGAGATTCGAATACTCACGAACCAACCACCAATGGGGGTTGCTTTCAATGCAACAAGCCTAAAGGCTTATCAGCTGATCAACCTTCCATTTTCAATCCAGATCATGGAATCAAAATTGGATCGGACGCAACTAGCGAATGCTTTTCTCAACCAATGGCTCGGGAACACCCATTATATTGCATTCCGCCAACCTATGACTCTCCTTTTCTCTCTGCAACTTGGCCCGAAGGACCAGAGAAGGAAGAACTCAACACAAGCCAAAATCACTCTGTTAACACCTACCTGCCCCTCTCACCAGGACCTGGTCTTAACGAAGTACAGCATCGCCGCACAGCATCCTTCAATTCTGATATATCATATCCAATGCAGCGTTTTCTCGGTGAGCGTCTGGACTTTTCGCCTCAGTTTAATACTCGTACAACCGAGCACACGGCATCGAATGCAAAAGATCTGAAGCAAGACCCGCATATCCAAGCTTCAAAGGAGGTCTACACAGGTACAAAGGGTAGCAAGTCTAGCAGTGCTGAAGTGGCAAGCTTTTCTAGCTGGGTCGTCGATCCATCATCGGGTACGGGTGCTGGGACTGGTCATACAGGAGACGCTTACTCTATGACCTTGAGCGGACTCGAGGAGTTCCACATTCACGACGAAGCTGATACGAATTCAAACGACACCTTAGCTGTAGCTAAAGTGCCTTGCAGTCCACCCGGCTACCCCAGATCTGATGCCTTGGTATCGGTGGAAGACGAGGGGCTCTCATCTCATGATTCATATGACCAGAGACTTGACAAATTCGGCCATGCAATCGTCTTTCCTTCTGGGAATTTAACCAGCTATACGAATATGCGTCCATTCTCGAAGAATTCGTCTGGTCAGGACTCTGAAGGTCCTTTGTTCTCGGTCCCAGGAGATCCTGAGCCTTGGACACCTGGCTCGGCTTTCGCGGCAAACTACCAGACTTCTCCTGCTTGCCAACCGCTGTCGTACACCTCGCCATGGTTCGACGATCCATGGGCGCCCTTCGAGCAGCGAATGACTCCCTTCTCACCCGGCTTCGTAGCTTTTGCTCCATCTCCTGGACGGCCTTTGCCGCCGCAGCAATCACCCTCAGTGTATCCGATTCCAATACCTCCAGAGAAACAAGAAAGAGCACTAGAGCTTTACAACAAGTACATATTGGCAAACTTGGCAGAGCACATAGATTCGAGCCCCGCGGCTACCACGTATACCACTCTACAAAAGCCTTCACAAGACGGTGGAGGGCCTTCGACTAAGGATTCGGTGATAGATGACTCTTCTGTTGTCTCTTTCGAGTTTTCCGCGAATAGCAACGAATTTGTTTCCGGTAAGAAACCCAAGGTTCGCACAAGAAAGGCGCTTTCTCCACCAGCAAGAGCAAAGGCTGCGATAATAAGATATCTTGGGTCATGCACCTCCTGTCGTAATCGTCGTGTTAAAGTGAGCATTATCTTTCATTGCTATCTCACAAAGCATAGATCTGACCGTTACTAGTGCCCTCTAGATCACCATGACATCGAGTACCTTGAGGAACGACGAAGACTTCGCACAACCACACGGAAGGGGACATCTAGCCGGGAATTCGAACCTGTGAACGGCCATGATTCTGCACGACCTGAAACTCCGAATGACGAATGGCTCGAAAGCTCCGAGACGAAGTGGATTCCCTACTATTTTCCCGGGTACAAGGTATCCGCACGACCAGCCGAATTCGCGCGGCATTGCAAGATCATACACACCCAGCAGAAAAATTCAGCCCCTTCCGATTATCCTCGATGCGCCAGGTCTCACGATTCCTTCACCCGCAAAGAGCATTTCCGTGACCACCTCAAAGTTTACCACAAAGAAGATATCGGACGCGTCAAAGGCGATGAAAAGCAAGAGAAGAGGAAGTGGCAACTAGACCAACAGAGATGGCTCTCTATGCACGTCAACAGGCACCATGGTTCGATAGCCGGAGGAGATGTATCAAGGACCATTGGAAGGATTGAAGCCCGGCATGACTCCGATGGTGATCTAAGGGCCATTCAGAATCCGCTCCACTCGATCTTCCCAATCTCTCATGGGGAACAAGGCTCAGGTCAGAGAAGCACCGGACCTACCAAGATTGCGATAGTTGGGTCTGGAAGATTCCTAGATGCTGCAAGCCACGAGAAGCTATGGGAGTTGCTTGAGACGGAATCGGATATTCACAGAGAGGGTTTTAAAGATCGATTCGACGTCAACGCGAAATCACATTTTGATCTAACGGCAAAGACGAGAAACACCACTCACATCCCCTATGGATATTCGATCAACACCCGAGGCCTATTCGATGCCCGGGTCTTCAATATGCCACTACGAGAGGCGTTTCAAAGCGATCCGACGACAGGGCTATCACTCTCAACACTCGAAAAATCTGGTCTTACCGTCGACCTTCCCTACCCCTGGTGCCCCCAAAGCGTTGTCGGTTCTCCGAGAATGTCAGATTCCCCTTTCAACCCGGCGGAGGTCTTGCATGATCATACTTATGAACTTCTTCGCGAATTTTCCCTCGCAGGCGACGACTTGAGGTTCTCTCCTGGACAACGAGAACTCGACGTTTGGATTTCTCACTGCGCATCGCACTTCCCCAAGAGCACACTTCCACCCTTTGCGTTGAAAAGGCTTAGGACCCGTCTGAGTAGATATCTAGCTGACATATTAATCAAGATATGTCTCGAGTCCTCATGTGCTCCCGCCCGATGCGAGTATTGCCCTCCGGAGAGAGTCAAGAATTTAGGAAAGATCCCTGCACGAATTCACCGCACCGAAATGTACAATTCACGATCTCCTTCAGCATTCTTGGTAAGGGCACCGCATCTTTCAGCACATGACAAACTAACCATCCTGATAGTATTCGGCGGGATCGACCGACATTTGTTCCACTGATGAGCTATGGCAGCTCCTTTTTTATTTTGATTTCTGGATTTATGCGCGCAATGTTTTGACTCCTTGTCGGTTGTTCATATAGTTCAATTCAATTCAATTCAAAAAAAAAGGGGGGGGGAGAAGGAAAAAGGGACGCCTTTTTTGTTCAAGTTATATATGCTGCGCCGGACAATTGATTTTTCTTATCATATACTTTCTCATCAAATAGCGTTCTTGATGTTATTCACTCTTCATGAAATTGAAATTGACAGTCAGACGATTTTTTTAATTTTCTTGAATCTTGAGTACATTGCACAATTACTTATATACACCTTGATCTTTCACAAAACTGATCCTCGATTGCAATGGCAGAGACATCTTGACTTACTGGATTGATTCGATAATCTGTTCGATTATTGCCCGGAAGTCGCCTGCCTCTACTAGCGCTGACGAACGGTAGGTACGGACTGATTTAACGACGCTACGGCATCTATTATTTTTTCGCAAAACTAAAATCAAAATTATAAATATAGATTTTTTTAATAGCCATATTTTATATAGAAAACACACCTAATAATAGCTAAATACGTAATTCCTATAGATTATAGTTAAATACGCCTAGTTCTATTCCTCTATTCTCGCTTTTTTAAACTACCCTAATTATCTCTATATTTTAATAACCTATTCCCTAGCCTATAATCACTATCCCCTAGTAATTCCTTCCCTCTATCGTCAAGATCTGATCTATTATCGTCGTCATTATCCTCGCTTAATATAACTACTTCTAGCTTCCTCTTTAATATAGACTTTAGAGGAGGTTAAGGGGGTTTAGTGAGTAGGGTAGGAGCGAAGGCTAGTAAAAATATTAGATCTACTAGTAGTATATTTAAATCTATTAACTTACTAGGAGTAAGAGTAGGAGAAACCGTAATTCCACGTTCTAGAGTAGGTATATCGTCCGAATTAAGGTCGTCCAAATAGATATCTAAATTCGGTTCGTCACCTAATCTAGAGCCTTCACCTAGGGAGAAGGATTAAATTCTCAAATAATAGGATAGCGCTTTCTAATCGGAAAGCTTATTATATAGAGTTCTAGGTGAAATATCGACGTTAAAGTTATACTTTAACCTCTCTATAATCTCGTTATATGATAGTTATTATTTAATTAAATAAAGGATATAAGCTTAATAGTAATCGATATTAATCTTTAAACGAGGCATTATAAAGAGGCTAAGAGTAATAGATTAAGGAACTAAAATAATAATATAGGAATAGAAGTATAAACGAAGTATATAGGAGGGCTAGTATATTAGGGGGTATATTATATGTATTTTATAGATTTTTATTATATTCCTACTATAGAATACGATAAAATACCATATAGATCGACTATTTTAATTATATTCTACTATAGGTATTAGCTACATTATTAATAATAGCATATTTTTAAAATATCATCGATTTGATTTTGCGATTTCCTCAAAAAATAATAGATGCCGTAGCGTCGCTAAAGGAGCCCGTAGGTAGGTCGTAAATGCAATCCTCGTCTCACTAGTCTTTCTTTCCACCCCGCCCAGTGTGAACAAGGCAAGAAGGTTCGTCTGCAATTCCCATGGAGGTCAAGTGCAAGCACGTGTCTACAGTCAGCGCTCTTGAGATTAGGGCTTGACGCTTACAGTAATATTCTATTCGTTTAAATTGACGCCTAGTGCCACGTAATTGTGCGTATCACGTGACTCAACTGGAGCAGGACAAAGCGCACTTCGCAGCGCAGCTTGCACTTAGCTCCCTAGTCAAATAAACCAACATTTGCACTGCCCTCCATTTCTATGGTTATACGCCTTGCCACCCCACACCAGTGACCACCTTCTTAAGCGAACAGTTTTCCCTTTCTACGAAAGTACGAAAGTCAAGGACCCCCAAAAGAAAACTCGTCACGATGGGGTCGGAATTTTGGATCGTGTTCTGGATTGTATTCGGTTTCTTCGCTTGCATTGAGCCGTGCAGGTTTATCTTTCTGATTCCGTTTTGCACCTTTCTCATCCTCATGCGAACGACAGAAAATCAGATGTCCCAGAATTGCTGGGTTGCCTTTTGGCTTAGCTTTCTCCTCATATACCCGAGCTTGTGTGTTAAATACGACCCAGGCGGGCTCGCGGCCTCGACGGTGATCTTGCTCACGTGTCGCTACTTCATCCCTTCCCACTACGAGATGCCCACGGCAGCTTTCTGGGTCCTGTGCGCTCTTCTTTTCCTCACATCCTCCGGCGGACCCACTCCAGGGGCTTTCGTTACTTGCGCCGTTGTGATATTCAACTGCCATCTAGAGAGTGATGGCCTTTATCTACCTGGAATCCGGATAAGCTACTTTGTAGTAGGGATGTTCTTGGAGATTACCCTAGCGATCGTGATTATTGTAAACAATCTTGTTAGATACCCGCATCACATACCGGCGTTACTATTGTGGTTCGGGTTTATTGGCCTGTTACATCACCAAATGTGGCCCTGGAATGAAGACTTTGGCTGGCTATGTGCGGGTGCCTGGTTCCTTTCATTCCATGCCATAATTTACGCCTTCGCACCTTTCATGCCGGTGGTCTGGTACCTCCTTTGGGCTGGCGTCGTCGTCGGTTTGGGTTTCGTATTCGGCCCTGATCAGTCACTTTGGGGATTTTATCTTTGGGACGTCACGATTCTTGTCCTACGGGGCCTGTTTTATTGGGCTTATCTCTTTTATTATCTCAACACCATGACGGCGGAGTTGTTTCCGTTCTACTACTTCAGTAACAAATGGAAAGTGAGTAGCCCCCGCTGGTTCCCGCTCTGCTCACGGAACCTTGATTCTCTCAACGACGTGGCCTTATTCGAACGATGCGACCGCTTCACTGCAAATTCAAAGCTTATAATGGGATCATCTTCATACCTTACGCGCTTGGTGGAATGGCACGACTTCTGGTCTCGGGAAGAATTTACTTCTCAGTTCAAGAAGGACAGTGTCGACCAAGGGACAATCTATCAGGCATCGGCTTTCCCAGAGCCGCCTTGCCATCTCTGTTGTCTCCTATGGTACTCGATGAGCCCACGACGCCAGCAAGCACTTGTTGCAAGTGCCACACCCAACGAAAATAATGCTCGCCTTGAGGGACTCGACTTCTCAATGCCTCATGATCCTAACGCCGAGTTGCGAGTAAAAGTATGGCAAGAGCGTCCCCTGTCACTCTACACTTATGCGCAACTTTTCTGGGGCGAAGTCGCCCTTGGGGCTCGACTTCTTGTTCACCGAAATGACCACTTTGCTATTAGTAAGTACCTGTCCCTCGTTCATCTACATGAGTTGAGCACTAGATCTGAAGAAAATAAAGCCTCCCGTGCGACCAAATGCGGCACGACCAACTCTGGACATCATTTCGAGCAAGCAAGAATGTGGCTCAGAATGTGTAGGGAAAACCATAAGTTCTGCCGTGGCGTGGGAAACACCAAGCTGGAGCTGCCGGCGCGTCTGCTCCACGTGTCTAGTGGCCCGAACTGGACACCCGAGACGCCTCCGGAGACACTTAAGCTCATCGAGTCCAGTCAAATAGACTCAAAAGCTGAATATTTAGCTCTAAGTCACTGCTGGGGCCCGACAGCCGCGATGCGATTCAAACTATTGGCGAGCAATATCGATGCCTGTCATGAGAGTATCGACTTCACCGGCCTCTCACAGAACATGCAGGATGCCATTACCACCGCCGTAAGCCTCGGTTTCTCATACATCTGGATCGACTCTTTGTGTATCATACAGAGAGACGACAAGGGAGTTGAGGTCAGCGAAATGGCTGAGGTCTGGAAGAAAGACTGGGAAGCCGAAGCCAAGAAAATGGGAAGTGTCTATTCCGCCGCCGCGTTGACCATTGCATCGACGGCATCGACGACTAGCACTGGTGGCTGCTTTCACTCTCGAAGTCTCACAAGCCTAAGACCGTGCAAGATCGGCGTCTCGTCGCCTGATGTGCTCTCCCCTGACTGGATATACGCTCGTCGGGACGACGTCTTCGATTTTGAGCGGAGCGTTGACCTCGCGCCTCTGAACACTTGAGGCTGGGTGGTGCAGGAACGCCTCCTATCGCATCGCATCCTTCACTTCGGCGCCGACATGATATACTGGGAGTGCTGTGCCCGATCCGCGTCGGAGCTGAACCCACACGGGTGCACGTACAAGAAGTTTCCGGATGACTTCAAGGATATTTACGTGCCCAACCTGGAGAGCTTCATCTCCGACCGCCAATCTCTGCAAGCCGCCGAGTCCCGCGGCAGTGGTGTGTCAGCTGGGCCACATCCGAAGACGCCCGCCAACGTCCGCCGCCCGTGAGTCTCGACCCGGACGCGCCGCTCGGCAGCCAGGTCGTGTGGCAGCAAAAACGAGGCTTCTGGAAGAACGTCCTGAAGCCTAATAGTGCAGCCTGGTCGGAGGACGACGATAGCAGTCGGACTCAGGCGGGGTTCCGCGCTGCGTTCGAGCAGCTGCGCGCAGGGCCACCCGAGATTCCGACACATGCGGATGAAAGCCTAGTAGGGCGCGAAAGCGCCAGCCAAATGTGGTATGATATCGTCGAGTTGTACTCGCGCAGAAAGGTGACGTCCCCCACGGACAAGCTAATGGCGCTGAAGGGTATCACAGATGAGGTTGCGCGAGCTCGAAAGCTGACGTATATGTGTGGGCTCTGGAAAGAGCAATTATTGACAGATCTCCTATGGTTTGCCATCGAAGGACCAGATCAGCGGCTACTAAGTAGAGATGGAGGCGCTACCGTGGCGCCTGCCTGGTCGTGGGCATCCATTGAAGGCGTGGTGGCGCTTGATTTACTCCCCGAGACCTCCTTGGTGGGGATTAGGAATGTGAAGAAGCTCGTAACCATCGAGGACTCAGGCCCCGACCGCAGCGGCAATGCCGCAGAAATTACGATTACACTAAGAGGCCCGCTGCTGCCCGTCTCGCCCCCCGTATTTGACGGCATATCCATGTGGAGCATCGATGTTGGTCAGAGGGGCGTGGCCTCAGCTCGACTCTTCCCTGATGTCAAAGAACCGGATATCTGCCAGATGTCTGATCTGGCATGCATTACATTCTTAGTTCTGAACCGGACGAAGAAGTCCTTAATATCCTCATCTAATGAGGATGTTCAGGGGTTAGTAGTGCGGCTTTTGAAGGCTGCTGATGGAGAGGGAGGAGTGGGCGTCTATGAACGGGTGGGCTATTTCACAACCAGCTATATTTCAAGCTCTCAGGTAGCGACACGAGGCCGACAGGCGCCAAAGAAGGCACCGTTGACGAAGGTGTGTCTCGCTGGCTAGTATATAAATTTGCTCAATTAAAATACTATTTTAAGAAATCTTTTTATTATAAGTTAAGAAGCACATGATTATTTTATGACCCTTATAATATACCAGCTTATACTTATATTTGAAAAATCAAATTTAAGGTCTTTAAAGAGCCTAAGTAACCAATTACAAGTCCTTAATACCCTGGCCCTCAATCGATACCGGGGGGGTGTCGTTTTACATTTTCCCAAATCTTGGAGCGCCCGGTCAGTTTGGAGACTTTGGTCATCGCTGAATGTTTTTCAGACGAAGACACCTAGGGACAGCATCTATGCAGTGATGCACCTTGCAGAGAATGCCCAAGAAAATGCGAGCGAAGTGTGCAGCGGTGGGCACGAGGGGTCCATTGGTGCACAGCAGAATGCGCCTACCTTCGATTGTCGGTTCTACACTGTAGCTCGAGGCTTTGTTGCCTCTGGCATCAAAACTTCAAATTCCTTAGACGCCATTTGCTGGCCCCGGGCACCGTTACTGCACTGCTACTCGTCATATGTCCCGTTTAGATCTGCGATACCTCCATCCTGGGCGCGCTCGATTGGTGACTCGGTGTCTTGAATTCGGGTAGACGGGCAGGGGTTGTTAATTGGGTCCATCCAAGGATTGGGCGAACGGGCAATGGAGGGCACAATACATACCACCTGGGTGGTTTTTAATGGCCAATTGGTACTAGACACGGAAACCAGTGCCTGAAGCACTTTACCGGACACTGGTAGCAGATAGGGGCAGAGATAGAGGCAATCAACCCTCGTGGTAAGATTACAAGAGGGCTTTTGAGCACGCACACGCAAACAGTGGGACTGGAGATGTGAGACTCCAACGTATGATTAAGCAGATGAAGTCGGCGGTAGCAGCAGAACGGAGAGTTTAAATATACCTACCGACCTAGTCAGGACTGTGAGTCTTCGGTGACTATATCTCTGTCACCAAACAGATGAGTAAAGTCAACAAGTAGATTAAGTTTTGTGATTGACAATCGAGAACCACAATTTTCCCACTCACATACCGACACAGCCGAACTGATCATAGTACGGTCTCATCGTCGTATACGTTCCACACTTCGTCTTTCTTGTCTCGAGCCCTGATACAACCATTGCTGCAACAGAGAGAAATATCAAAACCCCGGTATATATCTTGTACCATGTCTGTCCTATGCAGGGCAAGACAGTATCCCCCGTATTTCCCTTCCAGAAATAGATCATAAAGGTAACGACGGCGCCAACAGTGACGGCCAAGTAGAAGAGAATGAGCACAAGATGCGTACCGGTGAAGAAGTTTCCATACCCCGGCTGCGACTGCCCGATGTACGCCGTGCTGAGAGCCAAGGAACCGACGAGTGGGGTAAGAAAGATGACGCGGATGATCATGCTTCTCCAGCAATTCGATGGGTAGAATATTTCCTCTGGTGAGATAAGCAGTGCAGAGTCTGCAGCTAGAAGGCCAATATCTGATAGAGTCCGCGCGCGTGCAGGACTTTTTGTCGATACAGCCTCCAACTCCAGATCCTCCATCTCTTCTCCGGCTCTTCTCTGGATCCGATTGATGTCTGCGTATGAGAAGTCTTCTGTCAACCAGAGTGCAGCAGGAATCCGCATAAGACCCAAGAATGCCAATGAGAAGAAGATGGTGTCGAAAGCGAGACCGAAAGCATAATTTCCATCAGAGTAACCTTGAAGAGGGGAATAAACGGACTGAATACCCTGGATCGTGACAATCACGGTAGTAGCCATACTGACTGAGACGAAACTGATCCGACGTAAACTTGGAATTCGTGTGCAGAAAGCTCGACTCTTCAACATCATTTCTTCGGATCCATCCCATCCATTGCCTGTCCAGAAAAGAGCGCAATTTGCAGCCATGTCAATTGAGGTCCAATGTTTCGCTCTCACGCGACGATCGGTGATGACGAAGTAACGCCAGAGAATGGACATTGGGTTGAAGTGCCCTATGAAGGTGTGCCAGGGTGGTCGCTTGCGGCAAAGGTAGATCGGTGTGGGAACGCCGGCTATGATGTGGGCGATCAGTGGGGCAAGGCAAAGAGTGAGGAGGGAGATCCATTCCGTGAACTTGATAGACTGGGACTGGTAGGTGAATTGAATGAAGGATGTGGGAACGGAGAGACTTGTGTTCTGCGGGAAGGACATCGTTGTAGCCTTAGCCGAGCGACTCAGGGGAGCTGAGTGAGTGAGCGTGGAAGAACGCCGCCTCAAAAACGAAATTTCAAATATGTTGACGCTTGAAGACCCCGTTGCGATCAAAGGGAGGTGCTGGATCCGGGGACGTCTAAAAATGGGAACTTCCGAGACACATCTCAGCTTGAAAGCTTGCTTCCAATAGGGGTCGACGTGGCTGCGGCTGGCTTGAATGCCAAGATGTACAACATACCACCTCAGAATTCCTTGGTCAAACTTAACATACTCCCAAGATAGCAGTACCGACGTGGACGCTGAAAAGTATCTGCCAATGACAAAAGGGTGCCGGATTCTTCAACCGAAGTCTGAAATACCATTATGTGTCAATGGTGGTATGCGAGGCCGGCACAACGGTCTATTCTGGCAAGGATGGCCTCCTAGTCGTGGCCTCTTTCTTACGAACTGTGACAATAAGGAAACTAAATCAAATCAAAATTCCAATATAATATCTAGACTACTACAGTACCGCTTGAAAGCAGTAGTGGCCATACGAACTATCGCTCGCCAAGAAATATATATTCGAGTGGTTATCTGCCGATAGAAAACAAGGAGTAATATGAGGCAGACCTTGAAAAATACTGACGTTCGTTGGCAAAGCCTTGATGCATCGCTCCAAATGAACAGCTTCAATTTCTTTCAAATCGGGTAGAGGGAAGTTCATTGTCTAATGATGGTGTGGGGAAGGGGAGTCTTCTGGAATGCAGCCCGCTTTGAAACTTGAAATGGTTGGAAATAGTATTTTACAATCGGCGAGGATATACTCAAAGCCAATATATTTTCGATATCGTAACTATGATTCAGACCACCGCATAATAGTAACAGCAGTCGTGTAAATCATCGCCACTAACCCAAGACACATCAGTGCAATATCTCCCAGCTTCGAATACTTGCTCCCGGCAACACCTTTCCAATGCAAATATGGCGGATAGATATACACCAACGGCACACATGCAAAAGATCCAATCAGCGCAACAAATTTATCCAGATCTGCAGCCCCCAATGCACTTATAATCCCACAAAGACAAACTATTCCCGTCCGGAAAGCGTTCTTCTTCCACTTCGTCCTTGTATCTCGTTTCCCCGAGCGGTAGCCGAAGAGAGTTCCTTCGATGATTCTCATGGCGGGGAATAGTTGCACGGGATCCCCGACTAAGACGGCGAGGGAGTACAGGAATTGCACAGCGTTGACGAGCTTGCTATCTTGCGGGAGGTTACTGATAATTTCGACTGTAGTTTTGTCGCCGAATGTAGCATAGCTCAGAGCGCCCACTGATAGGAAGACAACGGTGATTATGAAAACTACAGTGAAGAGCAGTCTCTCGAATTTCTGCGGTTGTTTCATAGACGATTGGATTGGCAGGATGAGGCCAATGCCTTCGAATGTGAAGATCGCACTTCCGATTGTGAGTGTGAAGTCTCGGGGATTGAACAGCCGAACGGTGTCGTTGAAGCCATCGTGCGCGATGGTCGAGATGTCGAAGTAATAGATGTAGCTGAGTCCAAGCATGATGCAGACGTCTGCAAGTAAGGCTGCCCCGCCGAGTTTGGAGATGTTGCGGATAAAGGCTAGTGGAATGAGGACGAAGAGCTGGATTACGATGAGAGCTCTAATTGAAAGTGGGGATGGACCTTTGAGAACAGCTTCTAGGAAAGAGTACACGTTCTCGGCGAAGAAGATGATGCCCGCGCAAACGAAGCCTAGTTGAGAGAGGGAAATCGAGGCTAAGATGATCGAGCGTGTCTTTTTGCCTCCCACGGCTTCTGCGATATCCCCGTATCCTCCACCGTATCGTGCTCGACATTGTAAGAGGAGGTGAAAAGCCACACAAGAGACTGCAGATACTGTCACAAGGGTAATAGACGAAAACAGCAAGCCACCGTTCTTAAAAGCCTTTGGCAGGAACAGTACGCCGGTCCCAACGAATGACTTGAGTAGCAAGAAGAATGTCCTGGTGAGAGAGGCATCACCTGGCCTGCTGGCAGCCCTCGAAATCTTCCGTCTCCCAATCAGCGGTCTTCTTTCCCCATCTTGTCCCTCTCCTGCCAATAGTCGTTGTTCTTCCTCGTCTTCTTCATCCTCAATCGCATTCTCATCGTCGGAGTCCGCGAGATCCTCCCCCGCAAAAGAGCCATATAGATCCAGAAAAGCAACAAAGTTCCTTGTGATCGGAGCCGTGTAGCTCTGTGCACGCTGCTGTAACACATAGTGACGTCGAAAACCACCAGGCTCTCTTTGCTCTGCAGCTGTTTCCACCAAGCTCGGTCTCTGAGGATGCGAGAATGTCTGCGCTCTTGGGATCGGACTCCCTCGCCCTCGTTCACTTATTTTGTAGAGATCGCGATGGATGTCCCCTCCTTGAAGTTTCAGAGAGCTCTCGTGCTCCTGCCCCGAGCCATTGGAGCTCTGCAAGGTTTGCGTTATGTGAGAATTGCGAGGAGGGGAGGGGGGTGATGCCTCTTCGAGTTGGGCCGTGTAGGCAGGGTCGAGGTGCCTGGAGACTATTTCGGCGCGTCGTCTGTCCTCTGCTGAAGGAGAGCGGTCGAGAGACATGGCATGGAAGATCTAGTGATATCCAAATTCACATAAGATATGCAGCGCAAGTATGCCATTCGGTGCTGTGTTTGGAATGAACGGATAGGAGAGAGTGAAGCTTGAAAATGGTGATGCTCGTGATGTTTGGAATTTGCTAGTGACGTAGCGCAAAAGAAAAGTTTCTGCAGGCGGCCGCTCCGCATTGATGGTGGCGGGTGCGGGGTCAAGCGGCGCTGAAAAAGCAGCACCCAGTTCTTGAATGCCCTGGGTTAACTTGAACATTCATTTGGATTCAGAGGAGTAGGAAATTATACATTACTTGCCTCTGCAGTCCCTGAAGAGTAATAATAAAACCTCGTCTTTCTCCCTATGTAAATGAAGCTCTTAGAAAAATGAACGTACTCCAATTTAGTGCCGCTTTTCTATCTACGGAGGTGTGGTAGACTGCAGCGGAGCTTCTAGGCCTGACCAGGGTTGCTTAATATAACTCCTCCGAAGCTCGCATGCCCGGATTTTCGTTCCGTACAGGGATAACGCGGCGGTATATATCTGTGGGCTGATTCTTATCTGTCCTCTCTTGTATTCAAAAACTAGGCTCTTCGCCGTCAGGACTCTTGATCCTCCCGAGCGTCCCCCTTTTTGCTAGCTCTGTCCAATCGTCAGTAGCGAGGCCACCACCGCGAATGTCTTTAGCGCAACACATCGCGTCCACAGAAGGAGCAGACCGTGAATGGCTTGAACCGTTGATCGAGTCCGAAGATATTCTTCGGCGGGTTCTAAGCTTTGATCCCTTACCTCCCCGACTTGTTGAAGACCAAGCAGACCATATTCCGGCATACAAGATCTCCAAAGCAAGACGAACAGGTGAGAGATTTGTTGAGGAGTATTCATTCTCAAATTTTCAATGCCCCGGTTCAAGTTGGACGACGAATGGTCTTCTTCCGAATGTCCCATCGAATGATTGCACATTCAAAAGCCAAACCCTCCAAATGTTCCCCGGACTTGTTATACATTCGAAACCTGCCTCTGCTTTGGAAGTCCCGGAAGTTGCTTACACAATGCAGTCCAGGTAGCTATTACCGTTCTTGTCTGTTGGCTCGCATCCGGAATTGTGTTTGGCTTTGCTGCTCTGAAACCCGTCCTTATCTCAGAAGGTGTTTATCGAGAACAATGTACAGGTGAGGAGCTGAAACTGGATGTCGAAGTTTGCTTGGAACAAGACATCAGGTAGTATTCGTATATTTACACCTTGTCTATTATTTTGGAATCGAGCTGACCAACCCAGACTGAACTTCTTCTTCACCCTAGCTTCCATAACCACGAACATCTCCGCCTTACCTGTGGGAGCTATCCTCGACCGCTATGGCCCTCGAGTCTGCGGAATCCTAGGTAGCATCTTCCTCGCTACCGGCAGCATCCTGATGTCTTATGCTTTTGCAATCCCTGAATTTGATGGCTACCTCATTGGTAATTTCTTCATCGCTTTGGGAGGAACTTTCACATTCGTCCCATCTTTCCAGATGGCCAATGCATTTCCGAAGTATTCAGGAACCATTGTCGCTCTCATCACAGGATCCTTCGACGCTTCAGCTGCCGTGTTCTTGTTTTATCGAATGGCATACGAAGCAACAAACCATGTTTTTACTCCAGACAGATTCTTCCAGTTCTATACACTTGTCCCTGTCCTGATTTTTATCTCTCAACTCGCTATACTCCCTTCTCGAAGCTTTGACACTGTCCCGCTGTTAGATAAGAAGCTGGAAAGAGCGAAGAACCCAACTCGGGATGTCCACACATCCGACGATGAGCTCTCTGGCGATGATGAAGTTTCCCGCGTTCGACAACAACGCTCCATCCGCCGCAAGAAGAAGCTCCGCAAACTGAATAGACTTCTTGGGGATGAGAGTGACCGACAAGAAAGAGCCGAGCTCGAGCTCGAGCGGCAGACAAAGAGCGCAGTATGGGGTGCTCTTCACGGCCTGCCTGCCCGCAAACAAATGCTTACCCCCTGGTTTACACTCATCACACTCCTCACCGTCCTGCAAATGCTGAGAATGAATTACTTCATCGCTACTATCCGAAGCCAGTATGAGTACATGCTCAGGTCTGAAGCTCTGGCGGCGAGGATCAACCGTCTGTTTGACGTCGCGCTTCCGGTTGGTGGAGTCATATGTACGCCGTTCATTGGGCTGTTTCTGGATAATCTGAGTGTGCCGATGGCGCTGGCTGTTATTGTGGCACTCAGCACATCCATTGGGATATTGAATTCTATACCGGTTGTTTGGGCAGCGTATTTGACAGTGTTTCTGTTCGTGTTATTGAGGCCACTTTATTATTCTGCTATGTCGTGAGTCTTGCCCCCAGCCCAGACACTGATCGAGAGGGTTGAACTTGGAGCTGATGAACTTTGGGCAGCGATTATGCAACGAAGGTGTTTGGCTTTAAAACTTTTGGCAAGGTTTATGGGGCTATTATCTGTCTCTCGGGCCTCGTCAATCTGAGCCAGTACGGTATCGACGCGCTCACTCTCGAGGCATTCCATGGCAATCCTACGCCAGTGAATGTCGTTCTTGCTGCTGCTGGGTTTGGGGTTGGGGCAGTGCTGGTTGTGTTCGTTTGGTATCAAGGAAAAATTGTCGGTGTTGGGGAGCCCGGTGGATGTTTGGATCCTGAGCGGCAACCGTTGATTCCCGTGGAGGAGAATCAATACACTTGTCACAGTTCTTCACCCCATCGACAAAATAGCAACGGTTCCCAGCTGCGTCACTGAATCACAAGAGCGGGAGGGGGGTTTAGAAGGGCAATTTTTTTTAAAAAAAATTGCAGAACTCGGCGATTGAAAAGTGAAGGGGAAAAGCAATCATCAAATAAATACTTGGCTGGGTAATGAGAAACAAAATTCCATGTTCAAAAAGGTTCACTGCTAAGTACTGTCGGGCCTCTGGATCGAAATCGGTCGTCCACCCTTGGCACTTCCTTGCTCCTACTTTGTTCAGTGCCTAGCCCAGGATTAAAGCCGGACCTCATACCTTATCTTTTACATATAAATTTCTAAACCACCGTACTCATGAGCCTAGATCTAGCTACTAGCGGAATCACCTGCCCAGTCGAAGCAATATCAGATATACCCGATACTCCATTCCACCTCAGAGAAAGTTCGCCGAAAGAACAGACCATACGCACATAACCAGCCCAACAAGCGCGAAACTCCTTTAAACAATTCGATTGGTTTATTGAATAATTTATCGAAAATCGAAATACACAAAATTAGTTAGCACAGGGTTCCGCACCATTCAGGTGCCTCCTCCCTTCTCTGTTGAGTCCACTTGATACAGTTTAAGGAATCCTCTTATTATCTGTGATTTATTTATCAACGTTCTGAAACACCCTTCTACAGACCAGCATATAGAAATGAACACCACCTACCAAAATATAAAGAATCCTTTTGGGAAAAGAAGCGGACAACACCCACCACGTCTTATTCAAGCCAGCAATGTGGGGATTATCCCCCCACGGGGCCTCTCGCAAACCAAACGCTCAAAAAGGCCACGAATTGGCTCGCAGGCTGCATGTTTGAGCGAGAAGAGGGACAACTGTGAATTCCGACCAATCGACGTCCTTCGCGTCGAATACTCCACTGGTAATTGGCCGAAGGACTAGATGTCACCCACACCAGAGGATGTTAAGAACGATAATCATGTCCGCGGTGTAGGTGTAGCTATCCTGGTAGATCAGGAGCAGAAGCGCGACGAGATCGGGTGCGAAGCTATCACGACACCCATAGAACGGAAGACCTGTGGTAAATAGTTCTGTTTGGGTGGTGTATGTACGTCTAAAGAGAGAAAAGAGAGAGAGGAGCGAGGGAGCTCGGATCTAAGTACAGGGTGCCACGCTGGGGCGGGGTCATGTGACGCTGACGTCACAACAGAAGCCACCATAGACAACGGCCATGGAGCGTCGCCCATACGGGAGGAAGGCGCTTGCAAGGAGGAATGCAACCCATTCGAGTAGATTTTGACTCGGATCCCCAAGCGGTAAAGAAAAAAGTTGCATGTAAAGCCTTTGTCCGAGGAGTGGGACGGATAATGCCACACACGTACCGAGAATAAAGATACCCAAGAAAGCGTTCGAGAGATCGTTTAAGGGGCCGAAGGAAGTTCTGAGATGCTGCTAGAGCGGGGCATTGGGCAAGACTTCAAGTTCTAATGATGCCACTGCACAATCCTAGTCTCTCATGCTTAGCGATGGCGCAAAGTAGTCTCTGAAACCAATCCTACCCAGTCACAACACGGCAAATCAGTATATAAAGGGGGTAAATAGGAAATAGCAGTAACGTGAAAATACTTGGACACTCTCAACCCTCATTATTTGGAAACTCTTCCGTTCTGATTTTGGCTCTTTGTGATTAGGTCTGAACTATACTTGACTGGCCAGATATTTTCCTTAGAATTGCACCCGAGAGCTTCTCTGTTATACATTGGAAGATATTACTCCGGTCTGCATCTTCCCATCATTACTCGCGGTGGATGATGGCAGATCCTCAAGCTGGACAACAGCGCCGTTCTCATCCTTCTCTTTGTGTGGACATTCATCGTCATGACCTGCATATATCAATCAGCATCTGTCTCCAAAAATACTGAACAGAAACTCACCTTCCGGGCCCCCATTATCATCCTCCATCGACTGAATAAGCGCATACTTCCCAATGCGATAAAATGTCGTTATGAACTGGGCTAGTGCAATAAAAAACGGCATGAACTGTCCCGGCGTTTTCAACGTGTGGACGCCAGAGATATTGTTCCACTTCAGCGCCATCTCCACGTAGACCACAATGCCCAGCTCGAAAGCAATTTCGAAGGAGCCGGTGCCCATGTCTGGGTGTTCTCCTTCTTCTCCCCTGTTATCTTCCCTTCGCCACCCTCGTGTCCATTGTGAGAAGTTCGAGTAGATGAGGGCGGGTAGCACTTTTATTCATCAGTCTTTTGTCACTCGCACCATTTTTTAGGAACAGGAAACTCACTGAATAGATAAACCAAAACACCACCCCCTCCTCCTATCACCGCCAGAATGGTGCCCGCCTGACTGAACTTCCGAAACCAGTTCCAAATACTGACCCTCTTAAAGAAAAACGCAAAATCGTCCCTACAACTCCGAGGCAACGTATCCATCCCATGAAACCAAAACCATGTCGTCAAACTAAGCAAGCACACCACCTCGCCGAGATAAATCGCAACCGTCATCGGCTTCTTCCAAAACGGAACTCTACATGCTCCCAACTGCACAACCAGCAGACTCAAGATAGGGAAGACTTCCACTGCTTCGATTCTCTGCTGAAGGATAAGGCGGAGCAAGACCGTGCCAGTCGCTAGGATAAAGACAACGACTGCGTGTCCGATGTTGTCGTCTACTTCGAGGACATGGGACGCGAGTCCAGAGATCTGAGCGGTGAAGATTTGGAGATACAGGCCAATACGGATTCCCAGCCCGTAGAGGTCGCCATTGCCTGTGATAGGGCAGGTGTCCTTGAGGGTTTTGCCTAAGGCGAAGGCGGCATCGACCGCTGTTGAGTTCGGCATGGCTGTGAGTTGTACACCTGGGTAATTGAAGATATTCGCGAAACCAAGCCCCGTAGCATTTCGTTACGAACGGACAAGATGATTTTTAATGAAGAGGAAACCTCAGCCTTGATTATATGAGGCTTCGGTGAGTCGATGCACTGGTGTCATGCGGCTGCCTTGTGGCGCCCTGATGGTGCAACTGCAGCGTGGCTATGCAAGCTTGGCCCCCGGGCTGAACCACTCAAGGCCCGTCCCGCACCGCTCAGCCTCCACAAAAGGTTGGCTTTGGTGTAGAAAACCAATCTCAGGGGTCGAAGAGTGGTCGAGTCAAACTGGGAAAAGAATGCCTGCATGAGGCTGTCTCCAGGGCTGAAAGTGTCGTTCCACACTGCGACAAATATAATCCTCGAGGCTGCGGACTTCCGCCTGCGAACGCACCAACTTCCTCCTTGTCCCCCGTACGAAAATGTTGATTTAACTCCTCCCACGAAAACGAACAATTCCCCATCTTCATCAGCTTATCGAAACCATGACGACAAACAGTACGTGTGATCCCATTACGGGGACAGCGGATATCTACGGCATCGGCGTGCGCATAGGCCTGTATTCCCAATGGGTCGCAACACTCCTCGTAACCCTCTTCTCCCCAGAGGAAGAAGAAACCTTCCGCATCGTCAACCTCACGATCCAGACCTCCATCCTCCTCGGCATCGCCGTGCAATCCGCAACCGAAACAAACGTCGTGGAGCCCATTATCGTGCTCTTCCTGATGTGCGGCTCCTTGTCCAGTCTGACGGGGAACAGGATCACAAATTCTTCCCATGTGAGCGGGGTGTTCAGGGCTCTTTTCTATACGGCGCTGAGTGCGTATGGTGTTTGGTATTGGTTTGAAGGCGTGGACAGGATGACGGAAACGCAGAAGAAGGGCTGCGACGCAATTGCGTTTTTTGGGAGGACGAGAGTTGATGGGTGGTTCCGGAAGCTAGGGAAGGGCGTCTCTGTCATCGGACTCGTGATTTCGATTTGTCTCATTGGGTTTTGTGCTGTTGCCTTGTGGGAGCGCTTTCAGAAGCGCCTTGATGCTGCGATGCGAAGGCCTAGGAGGCAGCGTCCGCAAGTCGAGATCGCGTTCTTGGTGTTGTCGGGGGGACTCATTGCGTTCTCAATTTGTATCGTGGAGTATTTGATTCGGGTTAATGATGTGGGTGGCTTGTCGCAGTTCGAGGCTGTTGGGCAGTTGATTCCGTTTTTGATTGGAATCTTGGAGTTGACGAGTATTGGATGGAGGATTTTGATCAAGGGTTTGTTTTTGAGGAAGAGGTGTTGGTTTTTGTTTGGGAAGCATTTATGATATACATAAGTATTCTTAAAATGGTTAGGCGTTTAGGTAGTTAGAATGCGAAAGGAAAAAGGAGCTTTCTCTGGACCAGAATTCTATTTAGCCCTTCTGACGATAGCAAAGGCACACTTGGTATACCCATCTCTCATTCACCAATTTCTGCTCAATTTTCAAGGAAAATATCAAATCCCAGATCTCCTTCTCAACATTCTTTGTTGCGGCGCCTTCCGAGTGCTGTAAAACATATCTCTCAAACCATTTGCTCGCCTCGGCCTTACTAACCTGTTGGGTTGCAGAATCTTCCTTATCCAAGCATCTTAAGTCCCGCCCCATTTCGTCGATGATCTCGGTAGAAACCCCTGGTGCTATTCCAATAATATCTCCGTAAACAGATCCGTCAAGCTTGACGCCAAAACAACCGCTATATATTGCCCAGCACCGTTCCCTAACCAAATGAAAAGACTTTTGGATGTTGAGTATGGAGACAACAACACTGCAGCTCTCCCTCCCGCCATCAGCGTATAATCAAGCGTACCCTGCTTCGAGCTGCCTCTAGATGTAGACGCTGCAAGCATCAACCCCACAGTTGAAGCATTCCAGAACGACCGAAAACTACTAGACATCATTGTAGCAGCTACAGCCACCACTTGTACAGCGCCAGATGCATCAAAGAGTGTGCTGTTAATCTTATACGTCCAATATGGTGGGTCGGGCTTGGCATACCGGAAAATATATGCCTGCTGAGGCGGTTTCTCTGGAAGATACAGTTGAGGGACGTAAATAGTTTCAAGGGCAGGTAGTCGGTAATTCTTATCATGTAATGATTCTATTCTGGCCAGCTGGTCAAGACATGTCCTAATATATCTGCCGTCAGGCATAACGGCGATATATATCCCTAGCAAAGTGCTACTCTCGTCCTGGTCTCGGCAGCCCAGCAAAGCGATAAGATCTCCTCCTTGCAAGGTGGAAGTCAGGCGAAGTTGGATTTCTAGACCGCGATTTGACATCCTGTAGGCCGTTCTTGAACTTGCGTCATGGCTTCGAATCAAAGTTGAACTTTCTGTAAACAAGGAGGGTGATGTGGCGAGTAGACCATGTCCGGGAAAGCCCTGATGTTGCTTCCATGCGAACAATGTGTGATCGTCGGATTGCTCCATAATGGCTTTCTGCAACCGCAAGAAAGCTTCCACGCCTCCTTCGCCGTACATCATAGGCATGGCGACGTTGAAGATTCCAAGAAGGCAGCTAGGCAGAGCGAGTTAGCTGTGATTCATGATATCACCAACAATGCCGAGATATCCCTAGGAACATGTTGGGAAAAAAGCGTGTAAATCTGCTGGATTTTCGCAAAAAAAATTGTAGGGCCGGACATTTCAATTGGGACTATACGTACTACGCAATATCTTCAGCCCGAGTCGTCGTGCGCATGGAAGCCCAAGACATTCTTTGCGCAACACTGCTGTGCTCTAAGTCCTGCCCTGCCAAAACCTCCGTACTGACGCGTGTGATACTTGAAATTAGGTCCCCCAACTCAGTTTTGCTTCCAACACTGACCCAGTCCCGGCTATAGAAGAGGACCTTGACTGGAGCGATCAACTCTTGAAGTGTCCAGCCTCGCGTGAACCATTTGCTGGCTTTGAATGCCTCAACATCTAGCGCTCGGCCACTTACCGCATAGTCAAACAAATACGCATAACAGATCGTTGACCGCTTGTACCAGTTAAACATCGAATGGATAGCTTCTTGGAGTTCAACACTGTTGGTCTTATCGATACAGCAAGTATCAATCCAGACGTAGCGCAAGCCGTCACGCACGGCCCGATCACAACAGGCCTTTATCTTCTGGTACCCAAGCTTGCGTTTTCCAGCTCTATCTCTACTTCTGACGTTTTGGAATGTTACTTCTTCGTTCTCGCTTCCCCACGTGTGGGAGAGAATAGCATACGGTGGTGGGTTGCCGTAGAAGACTTCGAATTGAAGAGGCCAGGTGGTTGCGTTGAGGAGTCGCATGGTGTATGATATGCGACAAGTCCGATGAGAGAAGCGAGCTATAGTGAGCTATTCTCCGCCCCTGAGAATATAGCCTGTGTCTAGAAACTTTCAAGGAATTCTTTATGGAGAGCGAGAATTGGTCGTGACGATGGAAAGTTCAGTCATCAGCCGCTTAGCTTGATATTCGCAGCTTGCCAAAGCCACAACGCCAGCCACGTGACCATAGCTGAACCTTTGTGCATAGTTTTTCTTTTCTTTCATTTTTACCACTCCCTAGACAAAGGATAGGCGTTAGTGAAAACAAAAAGGCGTGATTACATTGAAATATTTTACATAGCTTTGCAAGAATTCATCCGAAAACTTGTACAGACTTATAAGGTTTGCTTAGGTCCGCTTCCCCTATTTACGCGAGATTATTAACTTTTAGCGAGTGGCCCGAAGGGACTCTTCCCCAAGCCCGAGATTTCAAATATGCTACCAGTATACTAGCTGAGATACGGAGACCATACTCTAAGGAGGATGGTCTAGTCTCTACCCAAGTTACTGCAAATGCCGTTGGGGTAGTCTAGACACGAACCTTCGCTATTCGGAATGACGTGCACAGCCTTCCTGAATTTCGAGCTGCCCACTGGCTGCATATCTATTCTTGGTGGGATCGGCTTTCTGCGTGAAGAAATACTTGAGCGTGGCATACTCCCAACTGTTGTCTACCGTTCTTGGCCTCGAGTCTGGTCCTAAATCCCGGAGGGCTAGTCTTAACAGAAAAGAATGTGCTGAAAGCATGATTATTCCACTCCTGAAATATTGCCAAAGTGGTGATAAAAATCTGTGCTGTCTGACCGAGTTTGTGTTAGCTTGGCCGCACTCCAAAGGCAGAAAAGATTGGACTTCTACCAATAGGACCAATACCCGGTACTCAGCGGTTTGTGTTATTACAAGACTGTTCAATTGGCGTAGCCCAAAAAGTGGTCTGAGTGCGTCTTTCACCACCAAGGCATTCAATTTCTATTCATCTTATCTCTCCTCGGTCCCAGACGCATTTCTTCCTAGCGGAAAGCAATCAATCCTTGTAAGATTACAAATAGGCTCTCAACCCTGAGATGTTCACGCCCACAACTTCTCCTCTCCCACAACTTCTCCTCTCCCACAACTTCTCCTCTCCCACAACTTCTCCTCTCCCACCAACCTGGAGAATCACTTCGTCACAAGGTATCCCAGCATATCTCACCTGATCAACCGCTTCTCAAGTCATACACACGGTACTTGTGATCGCCTCCCTACTTTCTCTCCCATCTTCCTCAAACACAGTCCTCCACCTCTCCCCTTCACCAACAGGATATATCCTAGCGTCTAACATAGTCCCATTCCCACCAAACAAAATACTGTCAAAAGCGAACAGCATATTTTCCCCAAGATTCGTCCACTTGGAAATCTTCATCCCTGGTCCAGAATCAATGGTTACCTCCAGCGACGAGTTTCCAGAGACATAGCATCCACCATACTTGGCCAACGCTTGCTTCCTCGCCCGTTCATCAAGCACTGGTACAAGTTCTGCTTTTACGGCATTGAAAAGTTCGATGCTGGCCGGATACGCATCCTCACCCGTAACTGCGATCGCCACTCCCACCTCGTATTCGGGGACCACAATAATGAGCGCAGAGTATCCAGGGACATTGCCTTGTTTTGTGTAGTGGTCGATGTAGCGCGGTGTTGGTGTAAGGGAGGAGGGATGGTAGATCTCCCATGGTGCGCCGACGGCGTTCGTTGAGGAGGTGAAGGCGTGGGGCTTGAGGAGAGTAGATCCCCCTAGCTCAGGGCCACCCCCCCCCCCCCCCCCCCCCCCCCCCCCCCCCCCCCACTAAACTGTGCACGTGACTAAAAGCTCGTCGTTACAAATGCTTAGATTCAATCCCAATATCAGCCGAAACCACTGTTACTTCATACAGGGAAAGGCTAAAATCGATTAGCTTCGGATTATCCGAGGAAAACAAATCTGCTTTTGATGGCCTAGCCCATTGTTTTGAGCTCCCTCGTCCATCCGCGATCGTCGTTGCTATGCCGACGTATTTGAGGTCGCCGTTCTTATCCCGACGCATAGTCGCCGCCTTGTGCGATCGGTAGAACTGTATTACCTCGTCCCCAGGGGCTCCTTCATCCCACAATATGCCGATCGTACCATCGTCACCTAGAAACAAGGTTTGGCTGGAGAGATCCAAACCGCCACGACGTAATGAACGCAATCGTCGCTCGAGAGCCTGGAGACGGCTGTCGAATTTCCCTTCTGATGGTATAGTCCCTCTTTTGATAGACTTTCCAGAGTCCGGAGCACTAGGTGCAGTGATAGCGAAGATGAAAGAGCTGACAACCTCTTCTTTCCATCGTTCGAAGATTTTGGGATCGCCGATGAAGTCCTTGGCTTGAGGGCCCAGTTTCAGAATTGTACAAAGTGTAAGGCCTCGAACTTGAATCGACTTCGGTTGGTTCTTTTCGGCATTATAGGCGTCTGAAATCCACAGGCTGAGCTCGTCGCCCGTCTCTTTGGACCATTGGGTCTGCTTGATTACCTTGCTTGCATCGCGCTCGCATCCTCCAAATGCATTCTCGATGGCTTCTCCCGTCTTAGTGGAGGCCCAGTCAACCCAATCTTCGGCGACCTTTCGTATCTCGTTTTGTTGTTTAGCGGGTACGTACTCCCACGCTGCTATTCCGAATAAGATTGGTACAGCGACGACACTAGGGAGTCGCTGAATAACTTCCGGGGCGGCTTTGGCGGCTTTTTGGGCTTGCTCTTTGAAATAGTTTCGACTCTTGAGTTCCATAAAGTTAGCGAAAGTCTGAGAGGCTATATCTTGCCAGGTGATGGGACCAGTATATTCCTGGATGCTTCGGCTATGAGGGCTTATATCGCTTTCATATTGGAGCTTGAGGTCGGCAGAAAGCTTCTCTTGGCTACAGCGGTCAACATCTAGCTCCCGCTTGGTCAGGTCCCTGAGCTCTGTGCCTCTCGCTAAGCGGTAACGCACGAATCTGGCAAGGTAGATCGTCTCCAAGCGTTTAGTGGTGCCGGTCGACAATCCGGAAGAGTCATTTTGAAAGATCATGAAATCCGCATACAGCTCTTTCAAGGGCTTTTTGTAATCCACCGGTATATTCGGCCGGGTGGATGAGACACCCATGAACGCCAAGATTCTATCCCGAGGCACCGTCGAAAACGAATCAGCGAATCCTTGCAGCACGTCCGTGAAGGCGACCGTTTCTTCATGAAAGATGAGTTCTCGGAGCTCCGCCAACCTTTTCGTCATTTCCCAGCCCCGCTGAATTGCTTCATATGCTGCAGGCTTCTCGATCTTCTTTTTCCGGGCCATAGCCTTCCAAACTGGCTCCCAATCATCTCGTCTCCTCAAGAATTCATCCCATAATTCTCTGGTGGGCCCACAATGAACATGGAGTGTCTGAGCTTTTCCAATCTCTTGAACAATCCATACACGGCTCCAGTACTCTTGAACCAGCATCGAGTGAATTGAACACGGCTCGGTATCACGAACATGTGCGTTGAGGTGAATGACGACATGGTCTGCGTGCCTATATATCCGATCCATATGGCGGACCTGTGACTCCTTCTCTTCAAGATTCGTCTGGTTGATGCTAAGAGCATCTATCCACCACAATGACTCTTTATACTTGTCTCGAAGGTCCTGAAGTGCCTGATACAGGTTTTCGCCGACGGGAACACTCGCATTCTTGCGGAAAATGGTCTTAGTGTTCTCGGGTGAACCCCACGAGTATGATAATGCGACGTAGGAAATAGCATTGCTTGAGTCTTGGACATCGAAGTCCACGTGAATAGGATCGCCAAATCGTCCAGGGAACAGCCTGACAAATCGAACCTGCTTGCCGGTAAGAGTAGGTTCGGCCGTGGAGACGTGGCAATAGACGAGGCTCGCAAATTGAACGGTTAGAGTATAGGTAAAGAGGATGCACCGTATCCACCGCATTTTGAGAGGATAGCCCAGAGTCAAAAGAACGTAGGACAGGTTAAGATACAAGCTGAAAAGTTCGTCGCGAGCTTCCGCACTTCAAATTGAATGGAGATTGTCGCGAAAGTCACGATCAGAAATCACCAGCCAGGAGTTATAATCAGACCCGTAACCGCCGTGCGGCTCTTCTGGCTAGCCAATAATTCTACACCTTCTTCACCACAGGAAGGCTGAAACCGCAGGGAGAAAGGAAACGGTAGGTGGGGTTGTGATATAGGAAGGTCCATAGCCAGGTGTGGTGGCTGAGGCAATCTATTGTAGCCCAAACTTTGCCTCAGGCCTCCAATCGACCGCGTGATAGAGCGGCGAGCGCGGCAAGTCGGAATCAAGGTTCGATACGAAGAAGCGAGATTTGGCGAAGTCCAGAGGTCCTTCTATAACCGCTATCGCCCGAACAAACGTAATGTTATAGTAAAGATAATGCTGGCGAAAAAGCGGGCGGTCCGGATCATAATCAAGTATCTACAAGGAGTCGCATGGCTGCCACATCACGTTTGGGATGGAAAATGATAGACGTAGTTGACGGACCTGCGATGGCGGGTTGGGCTCGGATGCAGCCTGTCGAGGCAGTGCAGGCGAAGGCGCTCAGCCCCCTGGTGCCTAGTGCGGCTGCGCATACCCTGCAATCAGATACATTGTTATCTCGCGAGGCCCTTACAACATGGCTACTAGAGTTTGTAGAAATATCTTGTAGAGTATAGGTACGTGTGGCGCAGCCCACAGGACAGCCACTTGCTATAAGTACCATCCTTATTTAACGCTTAGCTTATTTTAGTAA
This sequence comes from Hyaloscypha finlandica, assembly GCA_021399475.1. Taxonomy (NCBI): domain Eukaryota; kingdom Fungi; phylum Ascomycota; class Leotiomycetes; order Helotiales; family Hyaloscyphaceae; genus Hyaloscypha; species Hyaloscypha finlandica. Next base: position 18,174 of record JAJTUR010000065.1, on the reverse strand, counting down.
GGCGGCTGCCAAGAGTAGCGCGGGAAAACATTCTCTGAGAGTGTTTGGGTATGTAGAAGCCGAATACGAAAACGGCTGTATCTCACTGCAGACCCTCTCACGACAAGATAGCTTCAAAGCAAGTTTTTGAACCATTCAAATAACATAATATTGTTTACTTATACATCAGCGCTACTGGTGCCCTCCATGGCTCCGGCTCCTCGAGATTGCTCCTCTTCGCCCTCTTGTCCCTTGAAGTAGGCACCGACGAGCCTGCCTCTTGCCCATCGGCGTCGCCCTCGACATCGCCCTCTGCTTCTCGTGCAGATATCTTGCGCTTAAGACCACGATTTCCTTTGCCATTATCCGCGGCAGCCTTCTCCTTGGCTGCGCGTGCAGCGCGGGCCTTGTCAAGGTCCTCGTAGCTCATTACCTTCTCCGTCCCTATAACCAGCGACCGTGTCGACCGTCGCACCTTAGCTTCGTTATTGATCCTATACAATAGTCGGTTGTGATCCTGAAGAAGGCTTTGTTTCGCAAAGGATGTTTTCGCGGCGCTTGCGAGCTTCTCTACACGCCTCTGGAGACGTTGTCTGCTTGTCTCATCAGATGCAGGTGCACAAGCATCCTGTTTGATCAGTTTATATAACGACGTCAGGGCCTCTACCGTCACCGGTGTCATAGGCGTTACGGGCGTCGGCGGAACTTCGTTCTGAGAGGAGGACGTTGTTACCATATCAGCATTGGAACTACTATGTTCTGCGAGCGGCTCCGGCATATCACGAAGCACCCTCTCTGGGTTAAAGAGAAATAAACTAGCAGCAGCCCACCCAGCCAGAATATTCCTTCTGGTCATAGCTCTGTCTCTCGCTGGCTTATAAAGGTATGTGAAATGCTCCTTGCTAATGGTGTCTACACCACCTCGATTCAATCGTTCAACTTGATCGCGATATGCTGCCTTTAAGGGCACAAAGACCGAAAAATCACATGGCTGGAGCTTGTGGGAAGTGTGGGAGGGCAGTCGACAAAGGATAATGTTGTTTGCAAAGCAAAACTCCAGGATCTCAAGTGTTTCGTGAGTCCCGAAGCCATCAGATATTAGTATCCGTAGTCTGCCGTTAGCTATTCCTTTCGTTTGGGGACCGAACACGCGCGTGAGCCACTCCAAGCTGATCTTGGAGTCATTATACCCGTTTTCGGAGAATCCGTAGTGCTAACCAGGGGTCGGATAGGTGGTCCAGTTGCTTCGTTGGGTCGAAGCTGGCCAAATTACAAGAGGGTGCAATGACCTACCATCTGCACTGATGCACTCTATAGCCGTGACCATTATACGCTTAACACCGGCGCCTCCATGCCCTCGCAGGTCATCTCTACCTACGAGAACCCTGACAGAGCCTAGCATGCTTAGCATGACTCCTGTCTCATCCATGTTATAGACATTCTCCGGCCGAACATGAATGGCCGGATCCTGTAGAACCTTGCCGATCACTTTGAACCATTCCGTGACCTTCTCGTATATTTGAGTCTCATGGCGTTTCTATTCTATCGGCCTGACTCTTCTCGCTGCGAGTTCATCAAGATGGCGTTTCTCAAAGGCTCGAGCCCAGTTCTTGCCTGAGGGGTTCTTTGGTACATTTGCTGTTGCTCCCACTGCTCACCCGCTTCCCACCCTCGCCTCACCCTTACTCACCTTAGCTCACCCAGCATTGCCGATAAAGCAGCCCTGCTCACCTTTCCGAACAGAATCAGATTTCGTGCAAGTGAGGATTCAGGTTAAACAACCAACTGTAATAGTCAAATTCGTTGGTAAACCATTGTAAGCCGACAGGCACAATTGCTTTGGTCAAGGAGGAAAGATCAAAACCAGTATTTTGAAGCTTCAGTGGACTTGTGGGCTTGTCGGAGATGAGCTGAGTGTAGGGGATGCCGGTGGCATTCTCAAGTGCCTATCCGAGGTGACTGTATGCGATGTCTGAGTACGCTGCTCGGTCTCCTGGCTGCCAACTAAGGTCATCTTGGAGAAGAAGTTTGAGGAACTCTACAGATATTGAGCGAACAACCACAAGAGGGTTAGGACACAAAATCTACTATTGCGAGTACAGGTCGGTTGCCCGGCAGTCCCGGTGCCACAATCTGGAATCTCACCAGACTTCGGTGCTGGAAAACCAAGCGAGCCCAAGTTACTTGACCGGGTCAAAATATCGAAGGCATCAACTGCAAATTCAAGTTAGCCCAAGAATAGTGCGGTAACAAAGAATACATATTCATATCATCTCGGGGAATACCAGATATCTGACTCGTGAGCATTCCGATGCTAACCTCAGCCCATTTCGGATCATCCAACTCAGGAATGAACTCGGGGATCAAGTCTTCCATCTTTATCTTATTCCCGAGGAGAATGGCGAGGACCGTGAATACTTTTGTCACGCTTGCAACACGAAATATCGTGTTGTTATCAACCACTGACACTCCAGATTCATTGCGAACTGGAGCCGCATACTTGTAGGTGAAAAAGGTAGAATTGGCTGAAGTTATTTCGATAGAGATTGAAGTAGTTGAGGTATTCCACTTCGAGATGTTGTTTCCGGATGAAAGGCCATCGAGAATGTTTGCGAGGGTTGAGAGATCCAATGAATGGACAGGGGGCTAGGAAGGGCTACAGGGAGATTAAAGTAAGACCTTACAGGGCATTTAGTACCTTAGTCTTCATAAAATAATGCCCTGTATTCCCGATACTTTATGCCGTTGTCTTCGTATCTACCCATTGCTCTCCAGCATACGAAATCAAAGCATAACGTCTCCCGCGGAGAATTCTCCATTGCTCCACCAGTTCTGGAAGAATAGCATTTCAACAGTATTCCCTAGCTTCCACGTTTTGCTTACTAACAATCGTCTTGTCTCATGATAATGTTGTAGCGATCGCTATCAAACAGCTGACCTCCAGCCCTCTTGCCGCTTCTGCAAAGGTCGATAAGATCTTGTGCATAGGTCGCCAAATATGGGGATGCTGGAGAGATCGTAACATCGTTGTCGTTGCAAAGGAAGATCGCACTACTGTACGAGCAGCTGATACGCGCGCAAGCATGTGCGCCTATGTCGACGCGTGTGTTAAGGTTGTTGAGGTAGGTGATGCCGTCCCGGATAACTGAGGGAATTGCCCCAATCCAAGGCCAGCCTCTTACTGGGATGCAGAGCGGTGGCAGGACCTTGTTTCTCTTTGATACCAGTTAGCCAGTGTGCCGTTGTGCGACAGCAGCTTGGGACATGTGGCCTCACCTTCTCCATTGCACGAGTCTCGAGGTCAAGTGAATCATACTCCTTCAGCTCAATTTCAGGATATATCTTCTTAAGCTGAGCCCTTACTGCCTATTTACTCATGAGCAAAAGTGATGATAATAAGAGATCAAGGATGGATTGTACCTCAGCGGTACCATTCAATTCGTAAGAATGGTTACCGATCTCACCCTTGAAAGTGGCTGGTTGCATCTGGTATTTCTCGAAGGCGACGGCAGAATGAGTAGCATCGACTGGCAAGCTAGCAGAGAGAATGAGGGTGATGAGTGTGGTGATGAGGAAGAAGACGCTGGTAATGCAGTAGGGATGCATGGTTGCGGGTTGGCTTCGAGTTGTTTGTTCGAAATTTGTCTGGATGGTTGGATTGAGGGTGCGAGGAGACTGCGTAGCTCGGTCGATTGGTGAGGTTGTTGAAAGATTGGTGATTGAGAAAGGTATGGAGAGTTCAGGAGACGAACCTTGAATATGGGACTTTGTCAAACGTCACTTTCGCCAAGGTGAATGCAATGTGGATGGCCACCCCCTCAGCATTGTCAACTTGCTCTGCATTTGAAAACCCTTCTGGAATTCTCTTTTCAAAAATGAGCTTGTTAGTACCCCGCCATTTTTCATGACTTATTTATGCTTCTGGTGGTGGTGAGTTGCTATCTGCTACAAGGCGCTATTTCGATACTCGCTTCAAACACTTCAAGAAACCTCCACAAGCATTTGAATCTCAATCAAAAACAGGTTAGGTATACAGGCAAGTCTTGTAAAAAGTTGGAATAAATTTCAAGAGAGCCTCTTTGGTTCAGATGGAGAGGCCTTGTTCTTAAAGTATTTGCGGTGGCGGAAGCGAACTATCGAGTGCCATCTCCCCTAGCTTCACCAGACATTATCTCCGACGGATCTCCACTAGAACACAGAAACTCCAAGGCAATGATTTGACCCTGCATAGAAATCTTTGAAAAGTGTTGCAGTTTTGCAGAACTGGCACGAAATTGAGGGTGAGTCAGAATCCGGTGAGTCAGTCCGATCCATGTTCGCAGTGAGTTTATTGGCATTTGGCCACACACGTTTGCATAAATGAAACAGTATTTCCTTCCAGTGATCTATAATCACTTTCCCGCAATTTTATAGGACTAATGTTCCTGATATAGCCGTTAGCCTGTACTATGAAAGTGCATTTCTTTAATATAATAAATCGTAAGACTCTGAGCATTTCCAACGAAACAGGCGGGGTTCGTGTAATTCGCACTTATATTGGGTAGACCTAGACATCTATATTTCTGGTTACTGTAAGAGATGTCATACAGTAGCAAGTATCAGAATATTTACGCAGTCATGACCTGATCAGTGACAGCATGATCGAGGGTGTCTGGGATATCTTCACAGAGACAAATCCGAATATAAACCCCTAGCGCAGACTTCGACTTTTTCAACACCAGGCCAATGGAGCCGCTTGCTAACGAACGGGCATGCTTTACCACCACCCGATCACATGTGGTTAACTCGAGGAGAAGAGTTAGGTAAAGGTCTCACACCTGTGCACGAATGGCAAAGTGAATGATGAGAAATGGAATCCTCGGTGAGATCCTTCAGGACAAATAAGACAGAAGTGAACCAAGTACGACGAATTACTGGGTAAACACACGTCACGTACGAACACAAGAGATTTCAAGAACTATGATTAATTCCTGAAGAGAAGCGTGAAGCTCGTAGAAGCTCCTTAGCGCCATAATTAAGCGAAACGCGTGCCTGTAAGCGGATTTTCCCCCTTACATCGGCTCTAATCTATCACGTGATTGGCGGATTGGCGAATCATTCCATCCAGATTTGCACAGTTGGAATCCCCTCTTTGCGTATACCGACATCCATTGGTCGTCTTAATAAGGAATCCATTGTTTTAAAAATTCTGGCCACTTCGTTAGCCACTTGGGTGTGAGAATCAAATTCAAGTCATCTACTGCGTGGAGAGGTGAAAAATTTGAGAAAAGGCTCATTCTGCGGTTCGCGTCCCACCCGGCGACCGTAAAATATTTTTGTAAAGAAATTCAATGTCACCCACCAAGTCGTCTCGACTTCAACCATCCTCCAACCTCACACCTCCAAGGTGGCCATGGAAACAACAATGACAGATAGCGGCGCATCCTCCAGCAGACAGGGGCAAGTCCAAGTACACTTCATCACCAATTCTCCCGACATCGAGCTGCCCGAGGGGAAGAGGCAGCTTCTCGTGCCAACCAGTGAGCAGAATTCCAATCCGATGAGCTTTAGCAGCGTTGACTGACAGCTCGCAGATGTACGAAGATATGGCCTCTCCCAGATCCTCAATTCCGAGTCCATGCTCGACACTCCTGCTCCAATCCCCTTTGATTTCCTGATAAATGGCACCTTCCTCCGTACAACTCTTGAAGAATACCTCACCGCAAACGGATTATCCTCCGAAACGACCCTGAATCTACAATACGTACGGAGTTTAATACCGCCTCTTTACGAAGCAAGTTTTGAGCATGACGATTGGGTCAGTTGTGTGGACATACTATCTCGGAGCTCGGTAGCAGGCATTTGGGACGGCAGCGAGGTGATTGCTGGTCAGGAGCGCATACTGTCTGGGTCTTATGATGGATTGCTGCGGGTTTGGAATAAGTCTGGACAATCGATTGCGACCTCCGCATCATCGAGCGCTGGTGGACACACATCAAGCATCAAGTCTGCGCGCTTCATCTCGCCAACGCAAATCGCATCTTCGGGCCTGGACCGCACAATCAGAGTATGGAAATATACAGAGGCTGAAGACCGCCTCTCTGCTGAGTTAAAGCCGATTCTTGAGCTGTATGGACACAAGGGAAGCATAGACTTGATAGACGTTCATGGACCCTCAAACCGAATCCTTTCAGCCTCTGCCGACGGAACGATTGGCTTATGGACTACGCTCAAAAATTCTGCTCCGCCGGCGCCTGCAGAACTTCTCACATCTGGTCCCTCAGCGAAGCGCCGAAAGATTGCCACGTCAACGTCCACCCTTCAGCGTGGTCCTCTCTCCACAATCAAGTCTCACACATCTCCTATCACGGCAGCAATCTTCAATCCTCTCGATGCAACAGTCGCCTACTCTGCGTCCCAAGACCACACTGTCCGGACCTTTGATCTCACAACATCAAGTTTGGTGGATACGCGTACAACCTCACATCCTCTCCTCGCCCTGACCGCATTGCCCGGTATCAGCAGTCAGTTACTAGCAGCAGGAACCAGCGCTCGGCACATCACGCTCCTCGATCCCAGAATCTCAGCCCAATCGACACAAGTCATGACTTTGCGCGGCCATACTAACAAAATCGTTTCCATCGCTCCAGATCCAGAAAGTAATTTTGGATTGGTGAGTGGCAGTCACGATGGGACCTGCAGAGTATGGGATTTGAGGAGTAGTAGGCACGGGACGAAAGATGAGGGTGGTGGCTTAGTTGGTGAGGCTGTGTATGTCGTTGAGCGGGAGAGTGCGAAAGGTGGAAAGAGACCAGTTGGTGGAGAGGGAATCAAGGTCTTCGGCGTGCAGTGGAATAAAGATGTTGGAATTGTGAGTGGAGGAGAGGATAAAATGGTGCAAGTTAACAGAGGGAGAGGTGTTACGAGGCCAGACACTACTTAGAAAAAAAGATCAGAGCTTGATACCCCAACCCTTCTTTGCCCAAGCGCTCGACAGTCCTATCACGGTAAGTACATCCAGAAGTCATACTGATCTCTTTCCCACCCCATCTATGACGTGTTTTCATTATCCATTATCATTTTCATGTCTCATACCCCAGCGTTTCAATGCCGCGAATCGTCAACGGTCCAACTAGCCCCCTTCGCATCCATCTCATGACCTCTAAACACTTCCACAGCAGGCATCTCACTATACCTTTCAACAGTTGGGCTTAACTCATACCTCACCTCCCAATCCCCTTCGGCCTCCGCATACTGTCCCCTCCTTACCCCATCCCCTCCCATCTCTCTTCTCCCCATCATCTCTCCTCTTCCCATCATTTCTTGCCTCCCCATCATCTCTTGCCTCCCCATCATCTCTTCCCTTCCCATCATCTCTTCCCTTCCCATCATCTGTTCCCTTCCCATCATCTCTTCCCTTCCCATCATCTCTTCCCTTCCCATCATCTCTTCCCTTCCCATCATCTCCTGCCTTCCCATCATGTCCTGCCTTCCCATCATGTCTTGCCTTCCCATCATGTCCTGCCTTCCCATCATGTCTTGCCTTCCCATCATGTCATGCCTTCCCATCATGTCATGCCTTCCCATCATGTCTTGCCTTCCCATCATCGCCCCTCCTCCCATAACACCCCGGCCATCCAACTCCTCGCCCACACCAGGATCAGGACCAGGACCAGGACTATAAGCCGGCGGGCGCGACTCCCGATTTTTGGGCATTGAATACCGCGCCGACTCCTTCCCACCACCACCAACAGCAATCTCTTCCACACCCGGTCCTTCTTCCTCCCTCGCCTGCTTCCCCCTCCGCGAGAAAATCAACCACAAAAACAGCGCCAACAGACACAAGAAGACCAGCGCGATCCCGGCACCGATCCCGGCCTTTGCGGCGGTCGAAAGTCCGCCCGGGGGGGCGTTCGAGGGGGAGTCTGTGGGGAGCGGGAGCGGTGTGGAGGTTACGAGAACGCTGCCGGAGATGGTTACGGTGTAGGCCTGGTAGGAGGTGGGGAGCGGGAGCGGTGTGGAGGTTACGACAACGCTGCCGGAGATGGTTACGGTGTAGGGTTGGTAGGAGGTTCTAGGAGGGGGGGCTTGGCTGTTTGGCCTCCTATGACTGTGACCGTGGGGTTTGGTGAGTTGGGGGGTGACTGTGTTGGACTGTTGGCGGGGCTCGTTGGCTGGGATTTTGTGGGCGAGGGCGAAGGATTATCTGTGGGAGAGGGAGACGTTAGGACGGGAGTTCTTATGGGGTTGGAGCTTGTGGAAGCTGCCGCGGCCGATTTGGAGGTTGGGCTCGTACTGATTGCGCAGGCTGATGTGCAAACAGTTGCACCGTTGCATTTTCGAAGTGATTCCGAGGGACAGCAGCCGCCTATTTCATGTCAGAGGAAGTTCGTTATTGATTCTTGTTTTTCTTTGGAGATTGGTCGGGATGGGAAAGACGAACCGTCGAAAGATACAGATCCTGCATCGCATCCAGTGGAACTTGCAGAAGTTGGGCTCGATGATGATTCTGATACGGGACTGACAGGAGTAGGAGTGACAATGTCGGAAGTTATAGGCGTAGTGGACGGGCCCACGACTATGACTGCCGAAGAGTCTATGACTGTAGTCTCCACGATTGCTGAAGTCGCTACCGTTGGGGCCGCTACCGTTGGGGCCGCTACCGTTGGGACAATGACATTGGTTGCGGTGGTGGTATCTTCACGCTTGAATCGAAGCCCGAAGGCTGCTTGGACGAGAGGGGGCGCTTGATCCAGGACATCAAACACGGAATCGAAGTTGAGGCCAGAAACGAAGCTCAGCATAGGAAACAGAGCCAAGGCATGACATATCGTCGTCAAGAAATGCATTTTTAGATGATCATTTTGGGGTGAGGCTCAAAGGACGATCGACAGGGAAGAGAACGGCTTCATTTATTCCCAAGAACAGGACAGCTGCAAGTGCGGGGTCTTTGGGAAAGGTGTTGGTGGGGTGCGATAGGTGTAGCGGTCTGGAGTTTGAGGATCCCGAGGAGCTGCGTGTGGCTGGCGATAAGAGCGAATAGACCACTTACAGGGGCACGATCTTACAAAAAGGCTGCCGTGCGTCGGAGCTGAAAGCCCAGCCTTACGATCGCGTTTGTTTTGGCAAAGAGGTTGCGTGTTTCTACCCAATGAATGGTCATCACTTGCATCCTTCGAAGACTCAGATCATGAGGGCAAGCAAGCGCATCCTTCAGGCTCTGTCTTTTTCGGTCCTCGGGACCAAACAAGAGAGGGCTGTCACAGCGTCCTGCCTCGCTGTTCTGCGTGCAACCTGGCCGCAGTTCGGCCAGAGACATTCTAAGACTTCCTGTGCTTTGCCACCGCCTTCTCTCGCGCGCTTGGAAAGTTCCGAGTTCTAGTCCCGGCGGTGTTGGTGATGGTGGTGGCAGGGGCTGAGAGGCTGAATTAAGCGAGGCGCCCCCCTTTTATTACTGGCCCCCGAGTCTTGGCAAGCTCGCTAAAGGCCGTGCAACAGCCAACCCTCAAAGCCAGAATCTATAAATGGGGAATAAAGTAGCGAGGGCGGTTCTGGATTAGGCGACGTTGGAGGTTCTAAGAGGCGAGTGCAGATAGAGACGTATCTTAGAAATAATTCGAGGTTGTGCATCACTTTGAACGACAGCAAGAAGCAGATTTTCGAGGAAGAAACTTGAAATTTAGAACTCAGGATAGAGAAGTTTTTTTTGCAGAATATTCAATTGGACCATAATGATTATCCGGCATTCCGATGACAACGGCCAATCCATTCTGCTTAATCATATCACTGCATATTTGTGGTTGCTACAGTTACGAAATCCAACTCGTCGGGTTGAGTTCCTCTCCATCCCGGATCCAGACAAGTTGTTCCAATAACAATTTTACCCTAATCGAAAGTCTCAATGTGAATTCGGGCTGAAGATGCGTGATAAGGCCAACTGGGCGTTTACAACCCCCGGTGGTGGAACTGCCACGATGTCGATAGTTGACTTACTCACTTCGTCGATAAGTCGATGTTTCCCCCCAAATCTTGCCTCAGATTCAGCGAGTACTCAACCACCTCAGGAAAGGTTTGATCAAGAAAATCGCAAACTTAAAACGTAACAGTGGTTTCCGCGTCAAACTCCGGTTTCACTGCGGCTTCACTGCCAAACCGCAGTTTACATTGCATTTTAAAGACACAGCCGTTAAAATTCCTGCACCACAGTGCACTGAGGACCCCTAAACCTGCACTAAGCTGCCACGTCGTGATTTTCACTAAGCTGGGGTTACACTGTTGCCTTCCCTGTTCTTTCGTGATTGCTCTCGTTTCTTGGCTTATCAGGAGAGATTGATGTGATGCTTCTGCAGTTCATTATGTTGTCATGGCTGTCGTCTGCATCGTTTCTGAATCGTTGTAAGGGCCTGCATAACGGTATCGTAGCCTGCAGCTTTTTTGATCTTGCTAAGCATCACGCTTAAAGTCGCAATCATAGTCTTTACCAGCAGAGTAGGGAGAAGCTGTTCTTTTGCAGATTCGATACGCAGGAGGGCGTCCCTGAGGTACTGTTATGGTACGTAACATGTTCGCGGAGCTCGCTGGGTCATGCAGTTGCTTTGGGCCACGTCGGTGCCAACACGCCTGTGTCGCACTAGGCGATGCTTACGAACTCATATTTTCCCATTGACTGAAGCTAGGGCTGCTGGATGTGGTTGGTGAGACACAATTTCAGATATTTCGTTCGCGGGCGTATGGTTCTTTTTTCCAGCCACAAAGTCTGTCTGCTGGGTCAACGCCGATGCAGTGCATACTTTATCGGGGAGATGTGCGCCACCTCTCCCAAGCGCTTGCCGAATCGTGCGAGCTGAGTTGCGACAGCTCAACCAACGCCCGGCTCATGCACATCTCGGTCCCTACGGAATACTCGGCGAACAGTCACGACATATCTCGACGTCACAAAAGACTCCTCTCCCACACCCTCGGAGGAGACGACAACAATATGGAATCGCGGAATCGACTCAAGAGTATCCGTAGCAATGGGCGCATCACCATCCAACGTTTCCGTTAACCCAGGTTTCTGCGAGCTAGCCTGGCGTGAACGACAGGCAAACCAACGACCACGGGGCGGCATGCTCCGAAAGCAATACACCAAGCCTTGCCGAGACTGCGGTTTAGTCTGCGGAACCAGTCTACCAGCATCATACACAGAAGGGTGGAAACAATATGTAGATCCGTCATTGAACTTTCGCTGGGAATCACATATCGCGGTTACGCCGACGGAACATGAGGAGTTACTGGGGTGCTGGATATGCTGGGAATACCAGGGTACTTGGGTAACGCCGATGTTGAAGGACGATTGGTATGCGCATATGAGGAATCACTTTCGGAATGACGGGTATCGCGCCTGTGTAGGAAGGAGAGGTGCCATGCAGCGGAGGAGGAACTGTGAGGTTGAGAATTGTCAAAAAATACATTCGTAATTCGAACTTTCTCAAAAATTCTAACAACTCGCTGAGAGTGCTGTAGCATCCTACGCATCTGGGGTTTCGCAATTGAAAGGAAACAGAGGGGGGCCTTGCACCTAATAAAGTGCGCCACTGCGCCATGAGATGAGAAAGAAGGCAAGCCCTGACGGTGAAGGCAAAATAGACACTTCGCACTACATTAACTAAACACTATTATTATACCGTGAGTGCAAGCTCTCGAAGTTTACTCGGTCCAAGCATATAGTGTTACAACAGATCATATAGTAGGACAAGCCTTATATATCTACAAGCCTCACTCGCTGGCAAGCTCAAGGGTAAGCGGAGCCTCCCTGTACACACAAGCTCTCAAAGATATCCTTCTTATAATAAGAGCAGGGTCTTAACTCTACTTAGGTTCTCATAGCGGACTTAAGCTCTTAACTATAGGCTTTTGGGTACAATCTCTACCTTGTGTAGGCAAGGCGCGCGGCGTTGAAAACCGTCCAGCCGCCAGCAGCCGAGGAACACCAAAATCGCTACGTTTGGAAAACCTCACCAAATCCCAACGAAACGTCCGAAACTCTTTAAAAGTCTTTTGCATGATAGAAAAGAAGCAGATCTGGCTTTCGCAAATTTTTTACGATGGTTAAATATAAGGGCGAGTTGTGAGAATTTCTGTATTGCCAGGGTCAAAATTGCGCCCGTCCTCGCTTAGGGTGTTGGACGAATTTCAATGCCGCTCGCCTTCGTTCTGTAGGTAGGTAAGTAGAGGGGAGCGTCGAAGTGGTAACACGGAGTGAGTAGTTAGTACACTAGTAGAATTGTGCTTATCAGTCAGAAATTGCGGATATTCTGACTGTCAATTAGACTTTCCGGAGACGCGTCGGACAGTTCTTAGGATGCGAATGGGAATATGCATTGGTAGACCCGTTTGTGAGTGATTCCGTAGATCCAAGTTCGAGAACTCTGTTCAATTTGGTTCTTTGTGATAGGGAGGACACGGACGGTAATGTTTTGCTTGCAGAGGACTGTTGAAATCAAGAGTTGCATGTTTGTAGGAACTGTGTTAAAGATTGTGGGTGTAGAAATGTTACATGAGAACGGCAGAAGGAGTTGAAGAGCTTTCGAGGACACACGCCACTCATGCTGAGTAGAGAGCGCAGGGTTGCTAATTGGATAATATAAGTAGTGGATGGGATTGCGCACGGGAGGAGGACTGAATTGAAGACGCTGTGTGTTCTTGCTCCCCACTTGTCACCTCGCTTCACTTCAGTAAACTTCGCCCCCCTTCATTATTTAATAGCATATCACGCGTTTTTGTTGCATATCGCAGGCCTTTCTTAGACTAACGATTGGGATAATCTGGTGAATTTTGCCTTAATCCTTCTACGCGTTTTTGTTGCATATCGCAGGCCTTTCTTAGGCTAACGATTGGGATAATCTGGTGAATTTTGCCCTAATCCTTCTACGCGTCTTAACGTTCACCCAGTCGACTTGAGGCGAAAGTGAATTGAGTTGAATTTGTTATTTACTATTGACACCCAAGGCAAACAGCAGTTGGAAACCACTTCTATTAATTGGCAAACGGTAGAAAGAGACGGAACCTTGCCGGACAGAGGAATCTGGGCGCACAATTTACTGCACTCGTAATGAATTGGTGCGACTCAAGAAACTTGACGTCGAGCAAGATCATCACGGTTGGGGAACGTGTCATATGTCTAAAGGTGCAAGGCTAGTAGGAGTTTCAATCTAGGTATGTATCTTGAGAGTGTTTTCCAATCGCTCGGTGCCAAAAGAAGTCTCTTACCCCACAAATGAACGGCACAAGAGCCCATGGGATCAGCGACCCCCTTAAAATCTAGGAACAACGAATGTGGAGATATCCCATTCGATGCTACAGCAAAAGCAGCAGGGCAACAGTTGCACCGATCAGAACCCAGGTCTAAATGGTACAGCCCCGGGAGCCTCTGACAAAAACATTGTAGTTGTCGGTTTCGAAAACCTGGCTGCCGGCCCACTGCATGCTACCCAGCGTACCCGATAATTGTTGAGCACGTCCAGGAGATAGCTAGAAAGCTAGGCGGCGGCGGGTTGGGTCTGGTAGAGCTTGTAATATCAGACAAACACACTCGTCAGTACTGCTGATTCTCACATGGCAATCTGATCGATCCGCGAGAACTTGGGAAAGCCGGGCAGGACCCACGTCATTGCAGGCCGAGACTATGGATGGGATGAGGAAACGGGAAGGAAAAGGGCAAGGGGCATGGAGTCTTAGCAAGTTGAGTGTGATCAGGAGAAAGGAGATGGCGGTGGTGAAGGTGAGGCGATGCATGGCTGTTGGTGGATGAGGGACTGAAGGAGGGGGGGTTTTTTTTTTGGAAGTGAATCTGAAAACGATTTGGTCTGGCTGCCTTGTGGAGAGGTGTTTGGTGCAGGTTGAGACTTCTTGGATTGAGGTTGCGGTTGTGATATTGGAAAAAGGTCTGCAAAGAGGAAAGTTTTTGCCGTTGTATTTGACACTAACGGAACATTGATCGGTCTGGTGATAGTTCTTACTCGTAATATTCAGTTAGATTCGGTCGGGTTGCTGTTTCCTTTGTCTAACCAACAGCACTTTGTCACTTTGTGTCCTACCTGCCTGAAGCCATTTGCAAGACGACCAACAGTGCATCGTTAGATCAATGTATCACTCCCCCCTCATTTCCCCAACTCAAACATCCCTCCATACCACCCATACGCCCTCGTTAACCTCCTTCCCATTCTTCTCGCAACCGTAAACCGAATCTTCACTTCCGGATGCGGCTCGTGGAATTGTATACTCCTCTCAACGTCCAAGTTGGTAGGCGTAAACTGCCAGATGCTACCATACAGCTTCTGGGCAGCGAAGCCGGTACTCGCCATGGCACGCAGGAAGTCGATCCAAGGGACCTCTCCTACATTGCCGGCAGAGCCGGGAGTGAAGAAAAGGGTATTGAAGACTTTGAGGGAGGCGGGAGAGACTTTGAACACTGGCTGCTCGTCGGGCTGTGCAGCGGGCGGAAGAGAAGATTTTTGGGTATCTTCAGTCTTGGTGTCTGGTTCGGCGCTGACTTTTTTCGTTTTGACCTTTTGCTTCGAAGGTTTGGCGGGAATCTCCTCATTGGCAGAGGTGCTATCCGTCCACGCTTTCACGTCCAAATCCACGGACTCGACCTTGGGCTTCTTTGCTTCCTTGACTGGTTCCACCCACGGAGCAGTCCGTTTGATCTTCTGTCCACTCTGCCCAGGGTTCTGATCTCCCATACATTTATCGATATTCTTACCAGCTAGTCTTCTCCAGTTTGCGTCAAATTTGATCCAGAAGAGGTCAAGGTTTTTCTCGGCGTTGATCATCACCTCGGTGGTGTGCTTGGTTCGTTTCTTGTCGATTGGGTAATCGAACTTTCCGTCTTTAGGCATGGCTAGTTGTGTTATGCCGAGCATGACTCGGTCCATGTGTAATAGATAGTTGAGTTGGAAGGTGGCTTCACTCATGATCTCCATAATCTTTCTTGCGTGTTTCTGTTTGGGACTTTCAGCAGTGAACAGAGGATAGGTACGAAGGTTTCAGGCAAAGGAAGAAACACTGGGCCACGCTTGTGACAGGGAGTATGGAGAAAAGCGACTTACTCTATTTTCGTCTTCGAAAGTAGCTGCCCAAGGATGGTAAATGTCGATTTCGAGCAGCGCTCGAGAAAGTATAGCAAGGTCGGCAAAACAATCAGCCATATAAGGGGAGAGATTCTTTTTCTCCGTAGGGTCCTGCATAATCCACTCAAAGTAGTCAATCACCTGTGGGAGCCCAAATAATTCTCTTTGCTGCTCATCCCAAAGTATAAGGAGGAGGCCCCAAGGTTTGTGGAAATGAGGATCCAGTTCGTTGATGGGACGGATGTGCATGTTGATGGTTCTTGGATCCTGTGGCTCGCGAATGAAGTATTGCCTTAGCGGCGGCGATGACTGGATATTCTTCAAGTTATGTAGAGGAGTCTCGCAAGCGATCAGAAGCATGTGACGAGATGTCAGCGAAAGTCTGGACAAAGAAGGGTCAGGAGCAGTATCTCACAGCTGCTTGAACTTGAGAATAGTAATTAAATACTCCTCAGGAAGTTGGCGGTCATATGAAATGTCGTTCTTGTATTTCTCTTTCAATGCACAAAGCCGACTGACGCTTCTGTGAAGAAGGCTCCATGTTTCAAAACCAGTATACGCATTAGCAATGACATTTCTGATGACTCGTTCCCAGAATTGAGTAGTCTGTGGCCCAGTGGGATGTGGTTGACCACGAGTATCCGGCAGTCGATCATTTCTGTGCTCACTCCAATCCATTATGGTGTCCGCAAAGTATCCTGGGTCCTCTCTCAATAGCCAGAGATTGTCTTCTGCGGCAGAGAGTCTGGCGGCAAATATGGCTCTCAAGCGCTCCAAGTCTAGATTTGCTGGCAGACGATATGGAGCTTCAGCTGATATTGTAGCTAAACTGGGCAGAAGTTCTGTCACAGAGGAAGGTTCGGAAATCTTAGCAGCGGCAATCGGGGTCTCCCAGGGGATGGATACTTCACCGCCAAGTAAGGAGCCATCTTCGACAAGATCATGCAAGATCAGCTCGCAGCATTTGGCGAGAAAGGGGTAGATCTTTTCCTGCAGCTCGAACACCCGCAAACCCTCGCCCGGGGAAAATTGTCTCTGCGAGAACAAGAGATCCGCGGCATCCTTGTCATCATCCCAGGAAACCAATTTGCCGTATGTATCTGTTTTGGCACCGTCCATGAACATCGTATATCCTAGGAGGAAGTCCTGCTCTGGAATCCAGTGGCCATTGGATCCCAGGCGTGTTGCGTCGATATCTGCTCTGGCGAACACACTGGGAGGATTTCGAGCTCGGTTGTTGATGAAGATAATGAGAGACCTGCTGCTGAGGTCCTGCTGGTTGATGCTCGGCCACTTGAATGCTTCTTGAAATTTCGAGAGGCCCCAATGATGTCGTCCAGTGTTCTCCACTCGATATGCCTCGAAGTCAGGACGATGGGTTGGGGACATATTTGGCCAAGCTTGCAACAGCAGCTCCTTTTGCTTCTTCCTCGTTTTTTTCATCCATCTCTTCTCCAAAGTCTCTGCATTCCTCTCCACAATCCTCCGTAATGTATTCCAATCTGACAAGACTCTTTCGGATGCAAACTTTGCTTCCTTGCGTACTTGTGCTGCAGTAGGTCTCCGACAGTTCATATGGGGCGATCCGGGATAGGCATTTTTGGGATGGTAAGGACCTTTGAGTCCAAGGAAATCCATCTGTTTGACCATTTCCTTGAAGTCTTCATCCGTTGTCGGCCATCGCCCATTCTTCGCCATCTCGACGGCCCAATCTTTCTTCTGAGGGCCATGGCTCATCACTGGATACTCAAGATTCTAGGATACTCCAGCAATTTCATGCAATAAGTTGAAATCTCTCCAAAACCCACAAGGAATTTCAGCTGGAGAAGCGGTGAAGATCGAGATTTGAAATGCTGATTGCCGAGGCTGCAAAATATACCATACAGCCCAATTACTGCATTGGACTTTGATCAACGTTAATACTCTCAAGGCTAAATCAGAATCAATTGATAGGGCAGCAGAATTCAGAGAGCTATTTCACGCAAATGATGGACGAGTTGACCAACGCGTTGATTGTGGGGAGGCGGGCTCTTCGTGGGATGATTACATAAGCTGCACTAAACCTTAACTTCACCTCGTTCCTCTGGCCTCAAGTCCAGCAGCAATCCCGAGCCCCAAGCTCCTGCAAGTCTCTCCTTCTTTCTCAAAGACATGCGCTACCACTTCTCGTTGCCTGCCATTGTTGCAAGCCATATGTGTGGGACTCGTTTGAGGATCGAGGATATCGTCGGTGGAGCTGTGGAGGAATCGAGAGGTCCTCGGAAACCAGGAAGTTCTGGCTGTTAGCTCCCTTTCTAATAATTCCACTGCCTATGATTGCCTTCTATTGATCAGCGCCGTCTGACCCTTCTTGCCTTGTGTGCTTTGTTCAAACCATCGTCGTTGACGCCCGTGAGCCGCTGTTGTCATCCTTGCTTGATTTGGTATCTCAATGGGTCCGACTCCAAGATCCCTGCAGCATCATCGTTAGCCACATACTGCAGAGCTTTGGCGGGGCGCCGAAGTACTTGGGGGGAGTCTGCCGGACTTCTAGATTCCTTCGCCGCATGATTGAACCCCAATTGGCCTTTAAGCACAAGAATAGCCAATGAACAACCTTGGGCAACTTCTTAATCAAACCTTCGCACCGTGCCTCCTTAACCTTCTTCTATCGTTCTTCTGATTGCACCTAAGTGGGGTGCTGACAGACAGAACAGGTTGACATTTCGATGCTTAGGAGGCGTTCGAGCCCGGATCTAGGACTGCGGAGCCGCTCGAACCAGTGTTCGTGGATCAGGCCACAGAAGGCAGTGAGCTTTAAAGGAATTCCAATTCGATCAGTGCTATTGAACAAATACGTGATTCTGTATCCCTTCTTGGATCTCTTGTACACAGAGCGCCTCTCAGTAAGCTGCAATAGTCGCGTCTCATCTGAAATTTCCTGGACACAGCATGTGCCCCCCAAATCGCCTACCCTCTATCCCCGGCGACGATATATGCTCCATGTGTCCTTGTATCCAACGCAATCCGGCCTTCTTCGGCTCTCCGATTTCAGGAGCTTTCGGGGAATTCGAGACGGGGGTCAATGGTGGAAACTTGGAGGAAGTGTTGCGACATTGCTGCT